>VXBO01009575.1:57204-119662 GCA_013400135.1 Rhinoptilus africanus
CCCTTTTTTTTTTCTTTTTATTTTTTGGCAGTTACCGCGAGCGGGCAGCAGAGGGTCTTTGACTTTTGCTTTTTTTTTTGTTTGTTTTTGGGAAGGGGAGCTCTGGAGTATGTGGATACGGACATTCATTTTGTGGAAGAAAACAGAAGTGAAAATTGCATGCGTTTTCTCCCCTTCCTAAAGAGGAGTTATACATGTAGTTCAGCATATGGACTCTAATTGTCCAAATACCGTTGGCAGTCTCGCAATAAGAAGGTAGCAACTTCAGTTTTCTTATGCTTAGCTCCAGAAACTGTGACGTGGGTGGAGTTTCACTTACCCATCACTGACTTTTCAAACTACGCAGTTAGATAAGGCTGAAGCAACTTGCTATAAATGTGGTGACTTGTTAGACCGCATTTATTGTGCAAATGAGCTTACATCCTGCAAGATCAGCAGAAACACTTAATGTTTGCCTGGATGGAAATTAATTAAAATTTGGCGACTGAAATTAAAGGAATGTATTTGTTGCCCGTTGTGTTATACGAAGCTGCCTTTCAGTTCCCACAGTGGGAATCAGCACAATTGCAAATGTTTTTTTGGCATATGTGAGTTTTGAGTCCGAGTCAGTGCTAAGTTCTGGCATCTGTAGCCTTTTTAGATTTAGACAAAACTTGTTTCCCTTCGTCCGCTGCCCTTTAATACATGTTAAATGTATTGGAAGCTGCTAACGGGAGTAAGGATACTAACAATCCAAAAAATACACTGTTGTGGTGGTGGTGGAGGGTGATTTGCCTGTAGCTTGCATTTGCTTAGAACTGATTTGAGTTAATCTGCTAATTTGAATGTAATTGTTAGAATAAAAAAAAAAAGTACCTGTGCTGTACATATCTTGGATATATATCCAGATTTAAATTTTGATTGCCAAAAGCATACTTACAGACTGAGAGATCTTTAGTGTTTGCCAACTAAATTATATCTTATAGCAATGCTTTGCAATATATAGAAACTCCTAATTAGATATTCAAAAAATGAAGAAGCTGTTATTCAGAGATGCTTCATAGCAGGCCTCCGCAGTTCTCCCCTGTCAGGATGTGAAAGGATTATGTGCTCTGTGCTCCCGCTCGCTGTTAACGTGTTGATTTCTCTTTCCAAAAATATTCCCTTCAAATGTGAACCTTCAAATTTAATGTAATTGTTTGCAACCCCCACAACCCCTTCTCCCAGAAAACCTGGCTCCGAAGGCGGTGTGCTGAGGGGAGAGGGATTATTCTCGCTGTTGTCTCCCCTCTGGAGATGCGTAACTAGCAGGTGTAACTGTTTGGTTGGTCCTCTTTTTCTTCCCTTTTTCTCTTTGCCCTCTTCTCCTGCAGCGGTGCCCTGTAGGGTCCAGCATTGGAGCGCTGCAGGGCTGGCTCCCAGGGCTGCTCCTGCTGCCCTGAGCAGCATTCCTCTCGGAGGCAAGGGTTGGAAGGTGTGGGAAGGTGTGAGCAGAAGGTCTTTTGGGGATGTCTGGAGCCTGGCTCCTGCCTGGGCACTGGCGGGGTGATGCTGCGTGGGTGTCTCTGGGTGTTGGAGCTGTGATCCGGTGGTTGCTCCATGCTGGAGATGGTGGGATCCTGCTGAAACGCTGGTGCCCATTGGGCACGTTTGTGGGTGCTTCTCCCTCTGCTGCTTAGGTGTGAGGGGGAGGTCAGGGAAAGGAATCCCATTTCCTCTTAGCTGGGAGAACTTTGTAGTGATTCACCCCATAGGTTCCTCATGATATAAAGCAGCTCAGGTACATCCCTTGGGCTCTTCAAAGGATACTGTGCTGCTGCCTTTATTCCTTAGTAAGGTCTTTTGGAGTCCTCTGGTCCAGTGTTGCTGGAAGTTCAGGTGAGGAAAGCAACGCTAAAGTGAAAAATTCATGATAGAAGTGTTGTTACAAGATAAATGTTTGTTGATTAGATTCATTAGTATTACATTCATCCTTTGCTTTGAGGTTTCTAGCTAAGACTTTGCTCCAAACATCTGCTCTGGGTGAGCGGTAGTGGCATTAGTGGGGGGGTCCTGGTGCCCTCCCACCACCTCCCACCCTTCTTCAGACCATCCTCCTGTGACTGAGGAGAGCAGTTCTGCAAAACCCACCCTGTCCTTTGACGGCGATGCCTCCTTCCCCCTTCTGGAGCTCTGGAACAAAAATGAACATGTAAATGAATGATGTGTAAATTTTTTTTTTTTTTTTAATGAGCTTTGTGGTGATGTTAAGGAAGGTTGAATTGCCGAAGCGGGATCTGGCTCAGGTATCTGCAGTTGCTGTTTGCCTCTCGCTGCTGCCGCCCTTGTCCTACTTCAGCCCTGCTGCTCTGCTCGGCTGGTGGCTCTGCAGCTCAAACCAGAAGCTATTTGAAATTCAGGGTGAGGATGCAGCCTCACGTGTGATCTGATCAAATTGGGTTATAGAATTCAAACATAAATAAAAATGCACCTCGTATTTTTATCTAGCTAGATATATTTAGATCTTGATTAGTATCTAGAAATCTATAGTGAAGGAAGCAATAGCAAAAAAAAAAGGTGTCCTTTTTTTTTTCCAGACATGAAAACCCAGAGTGTGACTGCATGATTAAAAGCTTCACTTTTTCATAGTTATTACAGTATCTTGGCCCTCCCCTCCTTGGGATGGCATTAAGGCAGAGCTGGAAGGCACTTGTGTGTTTTAAACGTAGGTGGCACGACGCTGAGAAACCTCAGAGAGGGACGGAGAGGGCTGAACCAGGAGCCTGCTCTTTGGGCTCGAGTTGGGGGATTAATATATTTTGCCTTATTTCCTCTTTTTCCTTGATGAATATACAGTCTGTATATAAAACCATGGTGTCAGATCTTTATGGTTGAGAGTTTGCCTTTGCTGCAAGAGCTAAGCATCTCTCCTAACATTGTGCGAGTGTATATTGTAGCCGGTGGAGTATTAATGCTGGTCTAGGGTCTGGTCCCTGCTGCTGCTGGTGTGTTGTGCTCTTATCCACAAATGTAGTAATTCTAGAAATAAAAATGGGGACAGGCATTTAAAGCAGTATTTTAAAACATGGCCTGTTGCAATCGATTTTGGGAAAATAAAGAGATGCTATCTTAATGCAGACTTTTCCATGCTTGTTAGGAAACTTGAGTCGCTCTTGAATAATCCAGTTTGTTCAGTCTATGAAAACCTGATACTGCACTCTTGCATATTTCTTCTTTACAGTCCTGTGGCAATGACATAGTAATAAGTATTAAAAGGAGAAACCATAATCTTCTCTGCTTGCAGTCCAAGCCAACGCTAGTCATTCCCTGATGCTATGAAGTCATCCTTTGCTTTGAGGTTTCTAGCTAAGACTTTGCTCCAAACATCTGCTCTGGGTGAGCGGTAGTGGCATTAGTGGGGGAGTCCTGGTGCCCTCCCACCACCTCCCACCCTTCTTCAGACCATCCTCCTGTGACTGAGGAGAGCAGTTCTGCAAAGCCCACCCCGTCCTTTGACAGCGATGCCTCCTTCCCCCTTCTGGAGCTCTGGAACAAAAATGAAGATGTAAATGAATTTGCAATGATTGCACAACCCGCTTATGCAACGAGGCTGATGTGGTAGCGTATACGTATGTAGAAAACGCCTTTTTGAAGAGATGACATTAAGCACAATTTCACCACCTTCTCCCCAAAGTTGAGGGCAACTGCATTACTGGCTTCACCCCTTGCTTGGTTAACCTGCATAATAAAGCACACCAAATATTCAGCTTCTGTTGACTGAGGATTATTGCTGATGGAGCAAAAATATAAATTAGTTCTTGTGGACTGTTTATTTGGGAAGGACTTTTTTAGCTTGAGGCCCAGAGGCCAGGCAATTAACGTTGCGGTAGTCGGCCCTGGAGCAGTGTCCTGCACCGTAGGGAGTTTTTGTATTGTCAGCATAGTCTGAACCATCCAAGTGTGTGTTCTGTTTCTTTTTTTCAAACGAGTGATGGAGTTTCAGTTGGAGGCATCGTCTGCTAGACCAACAGGTCCGTGAGTGAGTGCTCGGTGTTCCTTGCAGCTGGGAACCCAATTCTTTACTTCCTATGGTTTTTTATGTCTCTGGAAGAAGGCGTGCAGCACCGCTGACCCCTGTCTTTTGTGTGAAGGAGGAGGACTGACGGCATGATGGTCTAACTGCATTTTTGGGGCAGGCTGATTGGTAAGCCTGCTTTGATGCTGAATGTGACACAGGCATTTGCTTTGTCACTTCCCTGGCGAGTTACCCTGCGTGGCACGTGGGCTGGTGGCCAGCGCTGCCTTGAGAGCCTGGAGCGGGATGTCAGCTCAACAGAGGCCTTCGCTAACCTCCCCGGGGGTGTCTGCTGGCCACCTGTGGCCTCTGCGGACCTGTGAGTGATCTGGGGGGCCACGACGGCGGCTGGGGGTGGCTCCCTCGGTGGCACCTCAGCAGCTTCTTGCAAATGTCTTGGAGATAACTGCTGGTGCCTTGGGGCAGGGGAATAGACTTCCTGAGGTCCCTTCCACGTCTGCAACTGAGCAGATTTACATCCAGCAACTGGGCCAGTGGGCATTTGTTCTCCCAGCTAAGATGTGCAGTCTCCAGAAACTGACTTTATCACTTTTCACCAGAAATGGTTGGTGCCAACGTTAACGTGATGTTCTGTAACTCTTGGCCTGGCTTTGGCTGGTACCTTTTTACTGATGTGTCAGAAAACAAACCTTTTTTTGTCCCTCAGTTGCGTCCCTTCTTGCTTCTGTATTAATTCCTGGTAGGTAGAACAAATAAATGGTTATCTTCATATGTAATGCTTGCCGCTGATTGAAAGAAAAATTCTGCAAACTAAGCAAGTAGACTGACCTGACGACTCCTCATGACAACTGCCTAGTTTAAGGTAACATTCAGAATATTTTTATCCTAGTTTACTCCTTAGAGGCTAATAGAGTGCTGCTAGAGTAATTTTCAGATGAATCATGCCATCTGCCATGCATGCTTTGCTGTTTCAGCAGTAGAGGAGGAGAGGGAATATATACATACAGTGGTCTGAAACAGTATTTTTGCATTCACTGGAAAATTAATTTAAGTTTCACAGCTTTTTTTTTTTTAAATTCCTAGCAGGCGTTTTGTATTTCTTGCTTTGGTTATCAGTTTAACATGTGGCTCCAGCACTGATACTGCTCTGTTGGATGGTCAGTGCCAAACTTTGCAGACTCACAAGTTGCAGGGGATGCTCGAGCTGTCCTGCTCGTCAGTTGGAGTGGAGCGTTGCAAAGTCCTTTTTTTTAAAACGCGGTTCAAATGTTGACCCTTGGGATTGCCAAACTGAGCCAGCTGAAATTTGCACCCCACTAAAAATAAAAAATAATGGTAAAAAAGCTGTAGACAAATGAAACTGGAGCGGGTAGCCCGGCAGTGCAGAGGGAGGGGTCACTTGTGAAAGGAGTTCCGTAGGGCTGATGTTCAAGACTTGTTCTTCCAGGAGTTCTCCTGAACCAGGGGAGGAGCGTCCCCAGCACGCAGCTATTTAACCTGTGGGAAAGAGCAAGCTGGCATTTGAAACCCAAAATTCATAACCACAGTGGAGCATTGGACATGTTGTGTCCCATCTTGTGTTTTGTCCAGAAGCAATTATTTGGGAGACTGGCCAATCTGTTAGTAAGGCTCATGGGTTTGGATTTGGGTTTGGAGAGGGCTAGAATCATAATCTCAAGAAGTCTGTACTTCAACTCTATCCCATCTTTGAGAACAGGCTATGATATTAGATAATGCTTTAATTATTACCAGGCAGAGTAAATTCTTCTGTTCTAATATATTAAAAATCTTCCTTTGCTGCCTGTCCTAAAGATCTAATTTTCCCATAAACTGATTTGGCTGGTGTACTGTTACACCGAAAAGTACTAATAGATTTTGTGCTTTGTTCATATCTTCAAGCTTTTTATGAGAATTTTATCTCGTGTGCTTCGTTTTAGTGCCCTGACAAACTGTATTTGAAGAAATTGAGAGTAAAATATTGAAGCGCGGAGCAATTAAACTGTTTCTCCCTTTTCATGCATTTCACCCCGGCCCCTCAAGGGAATGATATATCTGGTAAACTCTAGAATTAATTATATGAGGTCAGTTGAAGGCCTGAACAATAGCATGCTCTCTTTTTCAGGCAAGAAAGATAATTTTTAAATGCCAGGAATTAAAAGCAAAATTGCTTGCCTATGGAGAGGAGTTGTTGCACCAGATATCGAGCTGACATGCAGGCAGATCTCTGCTACCCTTAGATGAGGATTAGTTTATGCCCTGAAGCAAATGGGTTATTAACTCTTGTAATTTTAGCATGTTTAACAACAGATACTGTTGTTTGTAAAACCCATTTAATCCCTTTTTAATCACTGCAAGTTATTTTCCAGTAGTTATCCTGCAGCCATGGGTTCCAATGGTTAGTTATTTACTGAGCAAAACATAGCATTTGTCTGTGTATTTTTTTAAGTCATTCTTTAATGCCCTGGATTAGAGTTAAAAAAAAAAAGAAAAGAAAAAGTTTGGCCTCTACTTCTCTTGCCTTCTCCTCCCTCTTCATTCCCCAACTCTTTGAATACCTGTAGCAACCCCTTCCTTTTGCTCTTTACTCTTTTGAACTCTCCTGCTGCATCCTTATTTCCCTTCGCTTTTCCCTGGCCGCTGCTGTTGCCGATGTGAAACGCCAGCAGATAATCCTAACAGGTTTTTATTAGCTTGGGCTTTGCTCTGCACCTCAAGGCATTTATTGATAAATAGGGGCCTTGTATTATGGGATGTATAAACAGGAGCATGTGACTGCCCTCTGCATTGGATTTGAGAATGCAGGAAATAGCGGGGGCGGCGTCATGATGCTCTTAAAGGAGGCAATGCCTTTTCTTAGAGCCAAGAGTACCATGGGGGAAAGGCTGGCAAGCTTTCAGGTGTGCAGGAGGTATGTGAAGTAAAAGCTATCAACTTCAAAACCGTATAGCTGAGAAGAAATATTTTCATTTTCAAAGATGATCAGAGCAAGAGCATCATTGGCAGGTGCAGGGAAGGGGCACCAGGGGAGGTGGAGGGCTGAGCGGTTCTTCCAAGGGAGAGAGAGGAAAGCTGTTGGAGCTTGGAGACGTCAGTGGGAGGGGAGGAAGAGAATAACCTACTGTAGTTACTGGCATCGTTGCTTGATCTTTTACCCATGTTTCTTATCTACTCCTGGGGCAAGAGCTGGTATTTGCTGTGTTTTTAGACTGCCAGCCAGCTGCCGTGCCATGTAGTGCAGATACCCAGCAGATGAACTGATGCTGCAGCCTGTCCTTTGGAAACCAGGCTAAAGTAAAAGCGCACCAAACATCCTAATTCCAAGTTATAATATGAGTTGAGACAGAGATAAGAAATATTTACACCGAAAATCAGTTTGGTAGGTTAGGTGTCTTTAGTTAGGCATGTTGTGTAAAAGCGTCAGCAAACGCGTACATAAAACACAACTCACGCCAAGGTCTTCAGGCCTTTTACATTAGCCCATCTGTGACCCAGGGTAGTGCTGTGGCTGTGGAGACTTCTGAGATAGAGGCTACCAAACTGCTCCAGTTGTTCTGCTGAAGAGCAGGGTTTAGAATCATAGAATTGGTGAGGTTGGACCTTTAAGATCATCAAGTCCAACCATTAACCTACCCTGACAAAAACNCACTGAACAGCAGGGTTTAGTAACGCACCAGCTGAATCCACAGCTGTGTCCCAGGCTGGTGTTTCATTTTCACGAGCGAGCTGTCAGGGTGGCATCCCTGTAGTGGCCCAGAGGCTGATATCCCTGCCCGATGGCAGCACACAAGGCTGGGGACGTGGGCATGATGGGAGAATTTGCTGTGCTACCCTCTGTAAACTTTTGGGGTGACTGACTGAGTCCTTTCTCCCTTTCTTGGTGGAGATCAAGGAAACTGGAAAGGAGAATTTTGCTCTTCTAGACCACATATGTTTGGGTACACGTGGATGGCCAATCTGCTTGGAAAGAGGGGTGGAGAGCCTCAGGCTTTTTCTGGTTTGTTGCTTAGTCCTGGCCACTGGGCTGGGATCTTTCAGCATCTTGCAAAAATTTGTCCTCTCCGTGCCAACCGCTGGGACGCGACATAGCAATGCTGCCTTGCATATGGGGGGTAGTTTTGTGCTCTGTCAAGTGTGTGTCTGAAATGGGGTGTATATACATATATATATTTACACACACACACACGTATGCACCCTATAAATGGCTTTCCAATGCAGCGTGAAAGATTAGGAATGAAAATGAGACAGTGACACCATTTATGTCTTTCTGACTGTAGGAGCTTTGCCTCTCTGCTCCGATTAAGCCGGTGTTTAGCCCATGATTTTTTTTTTTCTTTTTTTTTTTAACGTTGGGAGATCTGCTCTTACAAGAGACTTTGCCATCGGGGCTGGCTGGCATAAAGCGAATACCTGACTGACTTGAAATAATTTGATTAGTCTGTCTTTTGCTGGGAGAATCCCTCGCTCAGGCCTATCCCAGGGATAAATGAATCATGCGGAGGAGAAATTGAAATTGCCAACCAAGGCTTTAAGTTTGTTGCTGTTAAGTGACTGTTAAATGAGCTTTGCTGTAGGAAACATGCCTTTTCCTAGCAATGTCTTTAACATGGTCTAAATTATACTGAAATGTGAAACTTCCTTACAAAATTAAGGGGAAAAAAAAAAGAGCAGAATATGCTTTCATTGTCAGAAAATTCTGACCAGGTTTATTGCTTGTGCTGATGATTTGCTAAATTACCTCTTATACTGAGTTTTATTACATAAGGAATAGAAATAGAGTAGCAAAATGTATCTGTACTGACCTGAATGTTCCCTCTCCCCATTAACACCTTTTATCCCTTGCCATGTAAATCTCGCATTAATGTTCACGTAGGTAGCGCTGGTAAGAAAAGTAAAACTCACCATTTAAGATTTGACTTTTCATCTTGTACTGTCAACCTAAAGATCATGTGTGTAACTGCTGATGGGAACCGGTTGTGTGAGAGCCTGATGAGGTTCTGAGCTTCCTCTGCAGCACCCAAACTTCAAAGAAAGAAACAGAGGTTTCTTCTTTGTCCCTTTGCCCGGTTAGCTGGTGTGCAGACCACAGTCCTCTTCTGAACTCCGTGTGAGGTTGCCTGAAGTTAGAAAGCCTAATAGTTGCCTTTAGTTAAGCCTAGTGGTTCCTTTCCATGTGTTGGCTTTTGTGATTCAAAGTACCTCTTGGCGTTGCAAGGAAAGCCCTTGGGTAACAGGAGAAGGTAAAGAAAACAGCTAGATATGAAGAGGGTTATGTAGTCTGCTTTTAGCTTAGGAGGCTGGTCTATTTGGGAGTGGTAGTCGGTGGAGGAGAATAGTTTCCTGCTCTAACTCTTCACAAGGAGAGACTTCATCAGGCATGGTGAATAACTCCCGAGAAAGGAGGCAGCCCTCCTGAACATCTCCAGAGGACCTTTTAGGCTCAAATGATGAGACGCCATCCGTTTAAGGAAAAGGCCAAGGGACAGTTTCAAGTGTTGACAAAGTAACCTCATCAAATTCAAGCTTGTAATCCTCAGTGAGTGGGACTGAGATGGTATCTCAGACCATGTTGTTTCCAGCTCATGTGAGGACTTTGTATTTTGGGTCCTGGAGGGATTGGCCCAGCTTGCCCTGTTGTGCAGATGTTGAGAGTAGCAATCTCTGGGTTTTTCTCTTTACAGGCCATATTTTGGCAAACTGATTTGGAAACCAAGCTCTGGGAATCTTCTTGTCCATACCACAGTGGCCACTAAAGGACTGGGAAGAAGGTTCTCTAAGAAGCATTAAAAAACCAAGAATCTCCTAGTCTGTAGAGAAGTCGTGGGTGTCACACATGCGATAGCAACAGTCTGCTCCCCCAGGGAGGTGGAAAGGTGACAGTCTTCCATGGGATTTAACCAGCACCTGACTCCCTGCCTGCCAGCACTGGGAAACTTTAACTCTGGTTTCCTAAAGACTGAACAGCAGCACACCTTTCACACGTAGCGTAGGTGTGTTTTTTCAGTATTGCAGTGTATCTTCTGTGTATCCCGGTTGTGTATGATGAAACGTGCTCTTTGAGCCAGAGATGGCCACGACGTCCGTCAGTCTCAGGCTTGCCCACTCTCAGGACAGACGTAAGAAAGAGCTGAACTAAAAGTTGTTTTGTGCTTCCTAGAAAGTCTGCGAAGGCTGGATGGTTTCGATATGGGGACAAAGGGCTATAACGTGCCGGTAACCTCAGGGGGTTGCAGAGAAATTTCCTCATATCTGGGAGTAGTAGAGTTTTGAAAATCAAAGCAAACAAATGTGTTTTGGTTGTGGTGTTTATAAGAAAAGGTGAGAGAGGAAATGAGCAGGCTTTGAAATGTGAGTTAAATAGTGAGTGCCATGACTTGTTGTGTTTTTCGTGTTTTTTTGCTTTGTAAAATCCCACTTTCTCTTGCTGAGGCTTAGTAAGGGAAGTTTTACTTTCTAAAGAGAAGACAATGTGTGTCACAAAGAAAAGGAGTATCTTAAAGGTATGTGATCTGCTACGTAACGGAAGGGTTTGTTACAGAGGAAAACTGCAACAGTGAGACCTTACAGGATTTCCTATTAGTTCAAAAAAACAATCTTTACCTGTAAGTGTGAACTCTTCAATAACATTGTAAATGCAGATGTAAATAAAAGAAAAAGATGCAGAATTAAATGAATGTTATAAACAAGCTGCAGTTGATAAGGAAGGTAACTTGCTATAAATTGTATTTAAGACAAATGGCTATTTCCCACGCAGAAAATAAAAAATAATAAAAAGAGTTAAAGGAGGAGCTTGTGTAATTCAAAGCTTGCTTGCTTTTTCCAACTTTGTTGTCTAGTAGAAGGTATGATGCCTGTCTGCAAGTCTTGGTTTTAGACACATATTATTTTCCATGATCTTTGGGTTAGAAGGAAGAGATGTTTTTTTTTGCTCTTACTGGTGTGGGATAGAAAAGAGCAGACTTTTGCTTTCAGAAGCAGTGCTGTGTAATGTCATTGAACAGATCTGTTCACATCACAAGCCAAAACGGAAATAAATTAAAAAAAATATCCAGAAGCCTAAAATGAACCATTCTTCCTGCATTTTTAAGGGCTGAAATCCAAAGTGTGAAAGGGATTAAAAAATTCTAAATGTATCTGTGGGATATTTATAAATACTAATTTCTTGCCATTCCAAATGCCGGGTGCTTATGCTTCCCTGTGGTGTTGTCATCAAAATTGTTTTGATTCATAACACTTTTTGAAGTGTAGCTCTGATGTGAAATGTGGCCCAAAAATCATGGAAACTTTACTCAGTTCAGCAAAAACTTTTAATGAGTCACAAGGCAGTAATGAATCCAGCTTCTGTGCTCATCACTGTAATAGTCGTTATTATGGGTAACTGTCAGAAAACAGCACCAAACTTAAAAAAAAAAAAAAGAGAAGGTTCAGTTCAAGAGTTAAATAGCTTTGCTTGGGATCTCCTGTTTGGCTGGCCAGTCCAAGCTCTGTGGTGGACCTGGTGGATCCCCTCAAGGGATGTTGTTTAGGAGGGGCTGAAGGTTGCTGTGGAGTTTGTGGGTCATGTACTGGGGGCTTGCAGTATTTGGGGGCTGCTAAAAGATAAAGGACTGAAAGTAGCTAACGTTGGAAGGAAGTGCAGATCCTGGGATCTGGAGAGAGAGGGGTTTTGGTGTCCTCACTGGCGGTGGTGGGGCAGCTGAGGAGGAGATGGGGCAAAGGAGCGGGCTGGAGCTGCGTGGGGGCTGGTGGTGGAACCTGGAGCTGAATCTGGGGCCGTGAGTCAAAGTCCCATGACTCCGTTGCAAGACCATTAGTCCTTTTAAGTAGCTGCCTCAAGGGCTGCCAAGAATTAGGGCTGATGGATAGCACCAGAACAGAACTTGAATTATTTGGGGTTTTCAGCTAGAAAGCAGCATGGGGTGGAAACCAACGCTGCAGTGCGTTTCACAGGCAAACTCTGGCACGGTAAAACGTGCATGGGAAGAGAAGGTCTGGCCTGCTGCAATTGTAGCTCTGAGTTCTGACCACCGTTACCCAAAGGATCTTGAGGTTTTAAAGGTCGTGATAAATTTGAGTTACCCAAGCATGCAAAAGAAGCTGCAGAAAGGATACGAAAAAAATGGAAATTTATACATTTAAAGTGTATGTTTAAAAAAAACCTGCAATCAAGAGACACCACTTGAAAAGCAACTTTGTACTTTTATCTGCATTTTCGTACACTGTTAGACTTTCCGTCATGGGTAACTTAGTAGTTATTGATTACCAGTTTATTAGCAGTAGTGCTCCAGAAAGAAAGTAACATTTGCTTTTCATACTCCAGTCTAAAGCATTAGTTTACAATTTGTTATTCTACATATAATGCAGAAAAATGTGATTTTTTTTTTTCCTACAGTGCAATGTGGAGAAATTTTATATTCTCAATACATGTTATTTTAATTAAATTAATTTTGCATTCTTGTATGTCTAATGTCAATTACTATATATTTCAAATATGCAGAGTCATAGACTTTCAATCCTATGAGACAGATATTTCTCCTGGAAACAACCAGGGTGGTCTTTGTGATATTCACCCCAGATTTTTTTTGGTTTTTTTTTTACAGTTTGTGCAAATACTGGTCTATTTGTCTTTGTGACGATTTTAGGTATTTTTCTTTCTTTTTGAAAAAGGGGTGCTATGGAAGGCTTTCATACATAATTTGCTTATAGATTTTTCTATATTGTTCTATTCTATTTTTTGTCTATTATTCTGTTGTTTTACGTGTTCTGTGTGTATAGGCCACTCTGTATATGCATACAAAAATGTATCTGCTCCAAATTTGAGCTTGAAATAGCCATCTTAATATGTCTGTGCTTTTTGTCCAAGTCCACAAAATAATGATGCTTATTTTCTTCTACTTGTTACAGTTCTTGTAGCTCGCAAATGGTGCAAGGACTGATTGCACCTTGCTTGCAATACTCCTGCTGTTATGTATTTCTGTGTTAGGTAAACGAGTGTTTCAGGGATGCTGGTGTTTCACCTGTCTCTTAATACTGTTCCAGGGGACAATTTGTGTGTAGTGTTTGGGCAGACCTGCCAGCAGTCGGGCACAATTTGCTTGCTACTGATGTGTGAAGCAAGAGATAGCAAGAGATAACTTTGCTCTGGAGCTTACAGCCAGAGGTCCTGGGTGTGCAAACGCACGATTGAGCAGTTGTGAGCGCTGGAATCTGATTAAAGACAGCTTCTCGGGAGAGAAAGTACAGGTGAGGTTAAAGCCTAGACTTTTACCTCAGCTCAGGCAACGCGTTGTTTACAGGAGCAAAGTGGTGGAATCACTTTGGCAAAGAGGCTGTTTGTCACAGATTTCTTATTCTTTGGCTGGTTGTCCAGTATTTTCCCTTCTGTATTTTTTCCTAAGGTATTGTTTTTGCAGACCATATTGAAAACATGCTTCTTTTTCTTTGCTAATTTGATTGTAATAAGGGCTTTGTTAATCAAAAATAAGTGCAATAAGGCAGAATGACTTGGTTATTTTTACATTTTCCTGTTTAAAAAAAAAAAAAGCCTCAGTGAGCCACAATGAGCCGTGATGTATTTCCTCCATCAGGATGGAAAATAAGCCATTTATTATTTCAGCTCTGACTCACAGTGAACCTGCTGACACTGAGACATTTTATAATCATAAGGAACAGGTTAGGGCAGTAACTTGGACGCCAGTTTGGGGATTACCTACTTATTACAGTGTTTTACAACCTGGATGCTTTAGGTTTTCTGGCAGAATGTCCTAAACCTCACACTAAACACTACGTTGTTATTGTACAATTACTGCTTGCAGGTCTTGCTGTAGGTGGTGCCAGCTAGACAGATGCCTTCGTTATAATTATCCTTTTTACTATATATAAAGATTTCATCCCTTTAATCCATGTAAATTTTACTGCTCTTGAAAGTGACACTAATAGTTATACTTCTCGCCCTTCCTCCTTGTTCTGCATTGTTCCCAAATCAACTGGGGCTGGGCTTGCTCAATCCAGAAATGGGAGATTTCCAAGGAGAACCCGGGTTCTGCGGGAAGTGGCGCTGATGACTCAGTAGACAGCGCTGGTGGTCATTGCCCAGTCCCCCGACACAGTCTGCAAGAACAGCAGTGCTAACTCCAGCGTCCTGGCCAAACTCCAGCTGAATAATTACTTTCTGCCTGCCTTGAATTCCTCTGCAGCTTCAGCTGGAGAAGTTGAGCTTCGTTTCCCTTTTTATAAACAATCCCTTAGTGTTCAAGAGGAGCGGCTGCTTCATCGCACCTTGGAGGTAACTGTGTTTTGACGTCGTGTGAGTGACTTTATCCTCGCACTTGTGTATAGCCCAAGAAATGCTCTGGCACATTTTTGGATGGTAAATCCTGGGTTTCATTCTTTGCATTTGTGAAATCATCTGTCCCATCATGTTTGGCGCTTGTATAAATAACTTCAAAATATATGGCCTGGGAATAAAAATAACCAGAGTTTGATTGTTTGACTGGCCAAACCAACTCCAAAAATGTTTCTTTTACTATCAAATGTGTGTCAGATCATCTTGTATTCTACTTTTTCAATAACAGTCTGTGAATACTATTGCTTTTACTTATAAATGAGGGCATCTGTGAAATCCAGGGCCTGTTAATAGCTAAGTGTTGAAAGATGACTGGGAAAGGGATATTGAGATCCTCATTAGAGGATGAGCTAAGATGACTTTCCCCACATAGCTATTTAAGCATAGTAGGTGGTCTCTTGCTCTTTGATAAGCATCGCAGTGGGCAACTTGTGACTGGATGTCTCTAGTCTACTCAAACCCACAGCTATATGCATATAGTGAATCGGAGAACTAGAAAGGTAGGTCAGAAAGTCCTGTCTACTTTGAGAGTGTCTTCAAAAATAAGAGTGTAGCCAGTGCCCTGCTCCTGGGCCTTGCTGTTCAGACAACCTCATCCCACCATAGAATCATCGAATGGTTTGGGTTGGAAGAGACCATAATGATCATCTAGTTCCAACCCCCCTGCCATGGGCAGGGACACCTCCCACTAGACCAGGTTGCTCAAAGCCCCTCCAGCCTGGTCAGGAACACCTCCAGGGATGGAGCACCCACAACTTCTGTAGGCAACCTGTTTTGGTGTCTCACCACCCTCACAGTAAAGAATTTTTTCCTAGTATCTAATCTGTGTCTCCCCTCTTTCAGTTACCCTCCCATTCTGGGAAAAAGGCTGGCTTGCTGAGACAGGTGCTGCACCCCCTTCCACGTATGGGGACTTTGCCAATATTTCATTGCTCTGTCCTGTAACTTGCTTCTTGGGGAGGAGGCGGCAAGTGATCCAATAGATAGGGTTTTGCTAGTGAGTTGGTTTAATCTGATATATGGCTAATGTGTTCCCTGAGCTGTGTAGCTGAAAGATTCTCATGTTGACTTGATTTTTGTCAGTGGGTGACAAATGGAGTGTGATTCAGATGTGCCCTTACCCATTTAACACACGCAAAAGTTACTTGCAAGAAACAAGCTGCAGGTAGAAGAGATGGTTGACATGGCTGAAGATCTTGGCTCTTGGTTTTTGTTGGAGCTCATGTACAAGTGCTTGAATTGGTTTCTCATGAGGAAGATGTCGAAGTTGACCACAGAGTTAAGTTTATGCTGACATTTGCTGTTGAGCTCATCTGACAAACACAATAATCTTTTGCTTGCCAGGTATTGAGTAGGTGTTTGAGTACAAATACGAAGTCAAGATTCAATGAGACTTCCTATGCATATAAGAGCTGCCTTTTTGCCATTCTCCTGAAGAAGTTAGGCTTTGCATGATCCACTCTTAAACTACCCTTTAATTGCTTTATCCTCTTTCTTTTTGATGAGGTCACTACTCATGTCTTCTTGAAGCCTGTTACTTAACAGCATTCTCTAGATTCAACACATATTTTACTGTTTTGTCTCTTCCCTCCCTGGGTGCTCAGAAAGTACATCAGCTTTGCAGCATTTCTGTCTCATAATATTGGATATACGCAATACCAGATGTTTGATGGGAGTCAAAATAATTGGTTGTTTAACCAATGTAGGTCGGCCACTTAAGTGTGCAGGTTAATTTGAGTAAGGCATCAAAAAAACTGCTTGGTAGGTTCCTGTTGCGAATTCTACTTGGTGGTTTGTTTTTAAATCATCTTTAGGGAGTATGTGGTGCTTAATGTTGCCAAAATCAGGATGCAAGAAAGGATATGGATTAAAATTTAGCAGAGAGAGTCTGGTAGCTTCAGGCTTCTTGGAAATGGCAACATCGGAGGTACAAGCAGTTCATCCTAATAGCCCAGGAATTTTCACTAGCTGTGTTGAAGCTCTAGGTGTGTAAGAATGTATGATAGCTGAAGGCATAGCCTTTCTGAGAAAAAATCTGTTGGGGAACATGCAGGTTTCTTAGTAAGTAAGTCTTAATGCCAGGCTTTATAACTTATTGTATGATAGAAGAGGCAAAGTTACTGGTCTCCTTGCCTGTCTTTCAAGATGCTTCTTCATAACTGCGTAATCTCTGCATATTTGCATGCTGAAGAAACTAGAATGTGCAACCAGTCTAGTTCTTAAATTGTCAAAGAATCCAAAATCTCCCAGTGCCACGGGTCTGCACAGATCTTCCAAGATGAAGAGGAAATACTAGATTCTAGCCTAAAATACTGGCATATCTAATCTGAAAAATTATGGGAAGAGGTTATACAAAATAGGCAAGTTGAAAGACGATGTAGGCCCAAAGGGAGAATTTATATTATGAACCGTTTATTTTTCATATGAAACATGTTGGAAAACTGTGAGTTATTTTAATGATTTATTTATTTATTTATTTAAATTTGGCTTGGGCTCGTGTTGAAGGGAAAGCTGGGAGGGATGGGTTTTGAACAGATTTTGGCAGTGGTGTTTGCAGAACCAGAGAGCTTCTCCCAGAGCAGGTTTAACGTGTGAATGGCACTGGAGCTCCTGGGTGAGAGACAGGTAGCAGGTTTGGGTCTCGAATTGTAGTAAGTCGTTGCTTTTTAAGGTCATGTGGATATGTAAGTAGGAAGAGGTGTCTGATTTAAATTTTAGAGTTAGAATCACAGAATGGTAGGGGTTGGAAGGGACCTCTGGAGATCATCTAGTCCAACCCCCTGCCAGAGCAGGGCCACCTTAGAGCAGGTTGCACAGGAACCCATCCAGGCGGGTTTTGAATGTCTCCAGAGACGGAGACTCCACCACCTCCCTGGGCAGCTTGTTCCAGTGCTCTGACACCCTCAAGGGAAAGAAGTTCCTCCTCATGTTTAGGTGGAACTTCCTATACTCAAGTTTGTGCCTATTCCCTCTTGTCCTGTCGCTGGGCATCACGGAAAAGAGCCTGTCCCCATCCTCCTGACACCCACCCTTTAAGTATTTATAATCCTTAAAAAAATCCCCCCTCAGCCACCTTTTTTCCAGACTAAAAAGACCCAATTCCCTCAGCCTTTCTTCATAAGAGAGATGTTCTAGTCCCCTAATCATCCTTCTAGCCCTAAAATTACCCTTGTATGTGTATCAACAAAGAAGGTAAAAGAAGGTGTTCCTTAGGATTATAAGGTGTGGGTTTTTTTAGTAAGATTGTTGTGTTGTCAAAACACTTTGTATTTTCTCTGCTATTGTTACTTTGGCTGTAGCACTGCATTGCATGCTTGTTACTACAAGTCCCTTTCTAGGGAAGCCAGGCATCCAGCTAAGAGAGTTTTCCGCATGATACTTCCCTGAAAACTTCAAAAGACTGATGCAAATAATAATTTATGATATCGCAAAGACATTATTGCACATGTTCTGAGAGGAAAAAGTGTTGAGATAAAAATGCGAGTTGCAGGATTAAATTCTAGGTACTTAAGTCTAGGGTAGTAAAGAAACATATAGGGGCTACGTCTTCCCTTGGATGCACAGTGCTGGATAATGAGCAGCTTTATAATCGTAAGGTAGGAATATACTGATGATTAACTAATTTACACATGCCAAACATCTTTCTACTACAGTTATTTGATATTATTAGCTTCACACTTACTATGAAAGACTGGTTTAAGGCTAAGAATGAATTAAATCCTACCAACCCCATATTCCCATCAATTTACAAAGCTAGAGTTGTATTAAGCTTAAGTATGTGTGCCTCTCCCAAGCCATTTGTTTTACAATAAGAATTTTTGTTGAGAAACTGCAGCTGAATATATATGTATATTTTACTGTATGTTTCTGGGGAAAACTTGGGAGCATTCATAAATAAAAAAATTGAACTTTTCCTCTAAGAACAAGTATTTATAATTGGACCACTTCTTGATTTGTCCAAAATAGACCCTAAAAAAATTCTATAAACAGTATTTTGCTAGACCCTACTTGTGGTAGTTATCCCAAATATTTAATAGGAAGGATCTTTCTAGGAAGCATATGATTTCATTAAAAAGACTACAGTGAGAGCACTGAGCTCACAGTGCAGAGACAACCCAAAGCATAACGTGTCGGAAAACATGGTGTGATCTTTATTGCCCCGGGTCTCCACTCATCTCCTTTCTTTGAGCCATTGCTTGCTCTGTGAACCCACCGCTAAATATCCATCTAAGAAGCCTCTACCCCCTAAGGCGATATCCATGGAAAATCAGAGAAGGCAGCAAAGAAATCTTAAGCAGTTGTATTGTAGGAAGTATTTAGGTGCGGTTTTGAGTATTCTTTCTTTCTGGGACATGGAAACAATCCTTTTCTTTAAGTGCATTGTCTGCACAAAGTGCTTTTCTTGGGATGGAGAACTCCATTGCTTTGTGCAACTGTGCCCATCCCTTTTATAAAAAAAAAAAAAAAAAAATTAAAAAATGCCTTATTCTTCCCCGCTACAGCATTCCTGTTACCTTCCCTCTGTTACAAAATATGCACCCTGAAAAGCTGCTCTAAGGAGGAGGTTCTACATTGCAGCTAGCGGCTCTTTCTTTACACTTGTTGGGAAATGGGCCTTTGGATGATGGTTTCTGCACAGCTGGGGAACAAACACCTTCCTGCATCCTTGAACGCCAGCCCTTGTGCAAGGCATGTGGGGATGTCCTGGCATGCTATGGCATGGGTCAGGCTGGCAGGGTGATGGCTGCTGGGGTTGTTTGAACCAGAGCCTGCCAGGACCAACCTGGTGCCCAGATGGCTTATTTTACTTTTCCACACAGCCCTCTGCCACACTGGGAGGAGCAGCCCACATTTTCGTGAGAGGAAGGCCCCCTTCAGCAGTATCAGTCATCACTCCAGCTTTGTAAGACAGCAGTAAAAGGAGAAAGCCCGACTCTCAGTCCTGCTGCTTTTGTCCCATCCCACCACCACCTTTCCCCAAGGCAAAGAAAACCCCAGTCTGGTGCGTCCTTCCATACCGCAGCAGCCTGCTAGTTGCCTGACCATGGTTAAGGATTGCAGTAAGGCAAGGCGGAGGATGAACAGCTTTTGTAGAAGGAATGAGGCTTGGATAAATGTGGTTAGTTGAATCTGGGTTTGAGGAAATAGAGGATGGGCATGCTGCACCGGGAATGTGTGTGACGTAGATGGATGGAGGATGCCATGCTGCAGGGTATGGAAAACACCTTTTGGGGGCTGTTCTCAGCTTCCCGCTTACCGACCTGGAAATGCCACCAGATTAAATTTTGCCTACGCTGTTGAGAAACCTTGAGCTGGTCCTAGGCAAGTATCAGTCACACGTACTTTTCATCTGGGTGAGGGTTGGATGCCAGAATTGCTAATTGGATCAGGAAGTCTGGGTACGCTTTTTTTTTTTCTGCAGCAATGTGTGGGCAGAATTGCTGCGCCTCCTGCTTCCATGGGTGATTGAACTTGCCGGCTTTTATAGCGTTGAGACTTTGGCCTCTATCACATGCATCAGCATGAAAGTGGTGACAGGCTAGACCTTCCCAAAGAGGCGTTTATGTGGGCAGGCAGAGTTCAAAACCACCCTTGGAGTCAGTAACACGCTAGAGGGGCTGTAAAATATAAGGGAAGCTGCTACCAGAAGCATGAGAATATCCCCAGCCGAAGTCCAGTGTTTCTGCTGTGAATGGCGTGGGCAAACAGGAGTTTAGACTGAAATGGGGTAGAGAAACACAAGCGAAAGTTGTATTTCTCTTCCAGTACGTATAGGTAAACAAATGACAAGCTCCGCTATTGCCAGAATGGGCAGCTTTCAGTATAAACCCATGTTTATACAGGAATTTCAAAATGTATAAATAAATGACATGAAGTTAGAAATGTGGAAGACAGGACAGAACACGTGACCGAGTGTTTATGAACATCTATCCCATCCCAGACCTGCAGTGCAACATGTGATGTTGTTGTTTCTCCTCCAGCAGAAGGTGAGGGGAGAGAGAGCACGGTCACCAGAAAGGAGCAAGCATAACTTGGTTTAACGTAATCTGAAAAACTTTCACAAGGATTTTTTTAATTTAGGGCACTCGATACTGTGAATCATCTAAAATAAATGTATTTATTTTTCAAAAAAAAAAAAAAGAGTTCGTTCCTTGTTGTATGGTTTCGGTTGTAGTCAGTATTTAATGATGTTGGAGAGACAGCCTAGTCCCTTGGAAGCCGCAAGACTGTGTTTTGGTTTGGAAGAGACATTTCTTTAAAGGATTATCTTATTGCCGCTGTTGGAAGTCATCTTGGGAGCAAGAGAAGTCCTTCCTCTATGGGAGGTGGTGCTGAAATTTATCCTGACTGGAGTGAGAGAAACACCCGAATTCCTCACGTGGTGCTAAACGGCTGCAGAGCGGAGCTCACTGCGAGCTTTGCATCAGCGCAGAGCCCAGCAGAGCGAATCCTTGGGATCTTTCCTAAATGCAAAATCCTTACAGCCTGTGCTCTACGGCAGCTCTACGCCACCCTGTACTTTAATTCCTTTAAAACGGTAAAGAGCAAAATAACATTTCCTCCTCCTCTTCCCTCCGCCCCCTGAAACTTGTTGCCCTGAGAGGCCCATTGCCTGCTGGGGCAGGGTCCTGGTCGCGGCATCGTTTCCCGCATGGACCTCTGCCCTCCCATCTCGGGGCACCATAACTCTGCGGCCAGGCTGTCACAAGCTCTCTTCCTGCGATTGTTATCCCAACATCTCTTCTTCAGTTTTTTTACAGTACAATGATAGCGAACACAGGGAGGAAGGAGCAGGGAGGAGCTCCAGTTGTAAAAGGATTTCTCCCCCCTGGTATCCCTGTCTTTCCAGGGCAAGCTGTGCCTGGATTTCTCATCTGTGGGGGAAAGGACTGATGTATGGGGGGGAAGCAGGCAGTACCCCCTGACAGGGGGTCTCTGAGATGGAGCTGGTGGGAAGGGGAGACATTTGGCGCATCAGACCTAATGTCAGGATTAAAAAGAATTCATCTGAGTATCACTGCCTGCCTGCAAGGCTCCATTTGCTACCTGACCGCAGCCAAGTGATGTTCTAAAACTGAATTTCACAGTATAAAAATGGTCTTTAGTGAATTAGGCTTAAGATTCTTCTACTTCAGTCTTTTCTCTGCCTGGGATCTGTTGTATTTAGAATTCTCAAGACCAAGGCATGCATCTGTCCAGTGAAACACCTTCACATTCAAGCAAGGGCTTTGAATTTATTTTGTGGAAAGCATGTAATTACAACTTAAAGTAGATGGATATCTAGAACACTCTGAATTTTCAAGTTATGCATGTATCTTCATAAATATTATATTTTCATTTTCTTCATTTGCCATGTTAGATTAAATGAATAGCAAATAATGCTAATGGTGTCACATTGGGATCCTAAAATATGAGGTAGTATTGCTGTCATTGGTATGCATAAAATGCTTGTTAAATTTTACAAGCTGGGAATCTTCATCCAGAAGGTACTTGCTGCTGTTGAAGCTTTCAGTCATACTACTTGTTAAGAGGAAGAAATCAGAAAAATATTAAATAAATTAATCCTGTTGGGTATTTTGAAAAGAATGTATTAAGGGACTCTATTTTTTTAAAATAACTTTCACCAAAATACTATAACTGTCTTAGAAATGATGTCTTGTGTATACTACCTCAAATCCTAGAAACAAAAAGGCAGAACAAAGCTGACTTGCACGTGCAGACGTCTGCAAACAGCAGTAAGGACAGAGTTCACTCGTCAGCTGTGAATGGGGCTTGTGAAGGCAAATTGAAATACTACGGCTTACTTAATATAAACCTTTGGTTAAATATGGAGTCGGAGCAAATGTGATACACAAAAAGCATGCCAGGCAGAAATATTCTAGAATTTGTGTGTTGGTATGAAACTTAGATGAAAATAAGTTATCTGAGTCTGCCCCTGCTTATTCCTTTGGCGGTGGAGAGGGGGAGGAGGTGGTGTTGCCAGCTGTTGTGTAGTGTAAGTCTCCTCATCTGTGGATATATGTATATACACACACACACACGTAAGAGTATATATATGTGTGTATATATGCATATAAGTATAGTGTTTTGTTGCTAATTTGTGTATGATGTGTTTATATTAAAAAAACCCCCAAACCCATGTAGGATGGCCAATACACAAAACCTGGTGCTGCTGTGGAGGCAGATGCTTTAATTGCATGCAGCCTTTGGGAGACCTGTAACATCTATGTGCTAAAATCCTGTTTCTGCAGCAGTTACTCTCATGTTGTGGATGTAAAATTGGAGCAAATGCGTTGTTTCATTGTCTACAGATTAAGGTGAATCAGACTCGAGACATTTCTGCTGGTGATGAGGTCTGTCTTTTCTTTTTAGTCTTGCTGCTAAGTTTCCATGCATACAGTTTCTTTTTGAATAGAAACTTTTGTTGCTCTCATCTTTTCTCTGTACCATGGGTCACAGTTATTTTCAGTCTCCTGGCACATGGTTTGATAAAGCCCATTTTCATAAGAAATCACTGAGTAGGAAATACTGTTTGAAGGGTAAAACTTGGGCATCTTTGCTATATAAGGGGGTGTTTTCCACTCTTATGGGCTTGCCACTGGATTTAATGGACAGCCTAGGAGAGCTATTTGTAGTAACGTCTACAAAGATAACTTGTTCTAAGCAGTGTGAATGGAATGAAGGTATCCCCAAACCCAATTTCATGCTTAATCCTTTTCCTCTATTCACTTTTCACTTGGTTGTTAAGGAGATCCCTTCCAACCCTATGATTCTATGATCCTATGATACAGGATATCCTGGGAACAAAAAATCGTACTCCTGCAATTGGAGGGAGGAAGAGGGATTTTCCCTGGATCCTGGGCTGTAAATAAGAGTACGCTGTGAATCTTGCAGGTAGAATGATCTGCAATGCCACAGCAGTGTTCACGTGCAGTGTTTGATAGGAAACTTTGCAGGAAACAAAGCTTCAGTGTGTCGTGCTGTTAATGTAGCCGTTAATTGTTGTATCCAGAAAACGAATGCCCACTTTGATTTTGCCTTTCAAGCGTGGTTTTCTAATGCATGAAGAAGAAAGTCTTGAAGATAAACCAGTCCCCTTCCCCGTGAAATTCACTGTGGTTTCTCAGCATGGTGGGAGGTTGGTGCGGGGTAGATCTTTCCAATTTCTGCCTCCAGATCAATTATGCCTCGTAGGAGAAGCCTTAATGGGTAGATGTAGGTATATTTGGGAGGAAGGTGTATTTCCAGTGTATTACACGTAGTACATACCCTCCTTAGTCTCTTTTTTTAGCCTGGTTATCCTGGGCTGTCAGCTTTCTGGGTCACTGACTCCGTAAGCCTCTGTGCCTGGCACAACGAGGCCCCTTTTCTGCTCAAGGTCTCTGGGTGCTACTGCAGTACAAATATTTAATGATAAAACATGCTTATCTCCCGCCAAAAATCTGGCAACATCCTTATCGAGATATTATTAAATTGTCAGTTCAACCATATGCCGAGCATTTAGGCGAACAAATGTTCACGCTGGCTCTTGTGCAATACGTGAAGACTTGAAGAGAGACAGGTGGCCGTGTTTACACCATCGAGTACTGCCCGGTTCCTTACAAACAAAAAGTTGCATTAAGTGACTCTTGCTTTACAGCAGCTTCAAAATTTATGGGCTTGATACGCCTGAGACAATGCTAATTTGATTACACTTAAAACATTAAGTGTAGGTTGGTGGAACCTACATAGTTTGTGTGTTAAAGATGTCTCTGCATTGACTGTGAAAAAGAAATGGGAGAAGTAAATTTGTCAGACCCTCCCAACAAACAAAAAAACTAAACCCACCCTTGGCAATGAAAGTATGGTTTAAAGTTTAATACTATTTTTCCTTTCAGAGTAATTAATAGAATTAATTTCCATTAATTTCATTACTTCTAGTATCTGCCATTGATAAATGCTCAGGAGAATCCTGGTGCTTTTTTAGACACTCTGTTCCATCTTTTCATCTGCTTTCTCCAGATGACATCACATATTATCACACCTTGGTTCTTGGAACACATGAGCTTTAAGATCCACCAAGTAATTGTCAACTCTTTCATTTTGTCTTCGGTTTGTCTCTTTTTTAGGAGTGAGAAGTGGGGATGTTGTTCTGTCACTGTACTAGCATTTTTTCCCACACTTTTATTCTTGGAAGGTAGCCTGTCTGGCAAAAAATCAAAATAGTCTGATTTTTGTGAACATGCTTGGAATTTTCTTTCAGAAATCTGTAGTAATACTGCACAGTCTTAGCTGTGGTTAATCAAAATGGTATTCTGATTTATTTTGGTGTTGGAAGATTTTTTTTTTCCTCTCCTATGATCTTGCTTTAAAAATAAATTAATAAGTTAGTCCATTGTGAAAGCTATCTACTATGACAGCTATTTGCATTCCTTTCGTTAAGAATTGTATTCTCTTCTGGGGGTGTGCTACAGCGTGTGGGATTTGATTCCCCCTCTTTTTTTTTTTTTTTTTTTAGGATAGACTTCATGCCAAACCTCCTTAATGATAAATGAGAGAAGAGGGAGATATTTCTTTTTACTTGTCTTTCTTTGTTGATGGCATTTGAATGCCTTGGGAGGTAATGAGCTGAAAATGCATTAGAATTTATACTGAACAATTTCTTCAGAAAAAGAAATGCTTTTTAGAATGCTTAATGCAAATGAATTTGAAGGAAGTTGCTGATCTCTCTTTATTGATGGATATCACTTTGTAATAATTCTGATTTTTCTACCAAGGTAATTTCTTTGGGAGAATACTTTCTTTGGGAGAAGTTCACATGCCAAAAAAGGTTTATAAGTATAAACATCAAGAGCATTAATACTTGCATTTTTTGACGCTGTTTTAGGTAAACTTTCCTTACCGAAAGCACCAGTTGCTTTGCCAGTGTCTTCATTATTTTTCTGACCCATGTATTACTTTCTCTGCAGCCTTACTGTTGCTGAAATGAGAGCCTGTGACCATAAAGTTGTCCTGCAGCTCGAAAGTACTGGGAACACCACCCAGACCACAGTTGCCTTCTGATGCCTTCCTTGCAGGTTGAAGCAAGAAGAGCTGGACACCCCCACTGACAACGCACCTCCGATCCTCTCAGAGGGGCCTTGAGGCTGATGGATGTCCCTAGGGGTGTAGAGGGAGTGAGGAGGGGCTCGCTCCTGGTTTGTGCAGGACTCCTCAGATGCATGCTCATAGCTGTCTGGGCCTTTTAAGGGTGATTTAACCTTTATCCATACAGTAGCTGAAATAACAGCTTGCAGTGACTGTGTCTGAACACTGGCTTCCTAAGTAAAAAGACAGTAGCATCTCCTCAACCTATCTGCCCTTCAATCCATCCCATGCTCTGTGGAGAAGTCGTTATTTGACTACTGTATTCTTCAGGAAGGTCCATCATTTCACTGAAACCTGCTCCAGAGCAGGATAAACCAAAGCTGTGCTGGGCTAGCTCTGTTTCAGGGGGTGGATAAGAGGAGCTGCGTTTACATGGTTTTGGAAGGCTCGGGCACGGATGAGTCAGTGTCCAAGAAGGTTTGGGAACATGATGCCCCTTGTAATTTTACATTTCAGTATTTGAAAGTCTTTCATACTTTTCATAAAATACAGAGAGTGGAATTCCTTTGGAATTGCTGTGGCCCAAGTTGTCAAAAGAGCTCAGAGACAGCGTGGATCAAAGTGCTGTTTGAGACAGGGTATGCAGCCATCCCTCCGTGGCAGTGCTAGACTTTCCAGGGCATATAAGATGACCATCAGTGGAGATAGGCTAAGGGAGAAGTCACAGAATCACGTGGGGATTGAGGCAGGAAGACAACTCTGGGAGATCTTCCAGTCCAGCCCCTTGCTCACAGCTGGATCTGCTAGGGCTGTGCTCAGGACCAGGTTCAGCTGGGTTTTGAGTGTTTCCAAGGGTGGAGAGTCCACAGCCTCTCTGGGCAGCTTTTGCCACTGTTTAGCTACTGTCACAGTAAAGGTGTTTTTTCTTTAAACAGGGGAATGGTGGTCCTCTGGGGAAAAGGGGACGTACTGTGAGGGACCTGATGAGGTGGTGTTATGAAAGCGAGTGACCACTTTCAATTTTGCTAAAGGATCTGAAGCAAATTTCAAACAAATTGGACATCACTGTTGAGAAGCCAGAAGCTGCTCTGTGTTTCCACTCTATCTCTAACCATGAGAAAAGCACCTTTGCTATGCTCGCGTCCATTCGCAGTGTGGTTGCAAAGACGACACTCCATATCCCTTGCTGGGCCATGCCGCATCCTGCCTAACCACCTCCTCCCCTCTGTCTGTCGCATCAGATCTGAGTGTCTCATCTTCACTTTCAGGGCCTCATTTAACCTACTGTTATTTTCCCTTCCACTTTTACTCACTCCTGTGATGTTCACACGAGCCTCTAGTTTGCCTGGGGTATCTACTTTGCCTACTTGACGCACCTGTACAAAACCTATTTTGGTAGTGTCTCTTGTTGGAGAGAAATCTGCCATGAAACTGCTTCATTATCCTCATGCAAAGGCCCATTTCAAGTCTTTGTAGTGTTTTAAAGACCTTGGTGACTGGCTGGGTTGCTGGTATGCTCCTGCTGCTCCCTTGCAGATGCGCATTCCCTTGTTGATTCCTTGTGCTGCTCCCATATCGCTGGTTGTCTGTTGCTATATTCTCCTATCTCAGATTGTAACCCCTTGGATGAGAGGCCACCGTGTTTCTCCCTCTGCAGAAGGCCTAGTAGGATGGGATGTAATCTCTGTGTTGATGGGATAATCCATAACACAAGAAAGTAATAGTAAAATATGATGTTAATACCTGATTTTTTATCGAAGTGAACCTGGATGAACAGCTCCCTTGTGTTGTGAGCCCTATGATCCAAAGGGTACAGCCAAGTTCAAGGATTACAGTGAAAATGTGTAAAATAGGGCAACAGAAAAATCTGAACTAGCCTTGTAGGGTGATCTCTGTCAGATGAAGAGGTCTGATCTCCTAATCATGCTGCAGCCTGGCCTTAGTTTGGGTTGGCTGGGGAACAGTTGAGGGGTGATTTCATCTCCGCAAAGTTGCTCTGAATTTGGGCAGGATTATCAGGAAAGATCAGCCAGATGAAACCCACAGAAAATAAAATAGAGCAAGGTTGTTTCCTGGGGATTTTGGCATAACTCCATGTGTCTGTACTCCAGTGTGCTACATCCCTGGCTTTTGGGGAAAATTCTCTGGCAGGAGCATTGCTCTGGCAGGGGGGTTGGACTAGATGATCTCCAGAGGTCCCTTCCAACCCTAAGATTCTATGATTCTGCTCACGTCATCCTTGTGCTTGTGGTGGGAAGAAGTTGCCTGTGATTTGTCTGGAGGCAGGGAAAAGTAATGAAGTTGTGGTCCTTTTGGTCTCGTGGTCACGACCAGCTGAATTTGGGGACCTTTGGTTCTACCTTGTCTTGTCTGTGGTTGCGTTTGTAATACAAAGCACCCACCAGTTGGCAGGATTAAGTGGCTGTGAGTCCAGTGACTGCTGGCTGTAATAAGGTTTCGAGAAGATGATTTTCCCCACTTTTGAGAGGTGTAATATAGGTAACATCACTTTATAGGGAAAGTCAGTGGTCTCATTGCATTAATATAGAAAATGAATTTTTCTTCCTTCCTTCTTATAATTATGGAATGTGTTGGGTTGGAAGGGATCCTCAAAGGTCATCTAGTCCAACCCCCCTGCTGTAAGCAGGGACATCTTCAACTGGATCAGGTTGCTCAGAGCCTCATCCAGCCTGGCCTTGAATGTCTCCAGGGACGGGGCCTCCACCACCGCTCTGGGCAACCTGTTCCAACCTGTATTCTTATGTATCATCAATCTGTGGCCTAAAGAAGTGTGTTCTTGCTGTGATTGAGATACTACAGAAGTAAATGACACTGGAGTTAAATGAATCAATTTAAAAGTAAAGTGACCTTTCTAGTTGGATGCAGAAAAATGCCTCATCACAGCTGTGCTTAAGAGTTTTATTAGCAGTAAATCAAACTTTAGGATATGTTAGTAGTCAGACACAGCTACAGTTAAATGTTGGCTTTGAATACCTGAGCTCTTTATTAAGGGCTGCTCTCCATTATGAAATAACTTCTGACTGAACCGAGGGTCAGTAGTGCTTTATCATTAAGATTACTGTTACACTGATGGCTCAAAAATGCTAGTTTTAATATACTTAATATTTCAGAAAGATTGGAATTTCTAGGAAATATATTAGTTCTTAATGGTTTTTGTTCTTATTACAATGCCCAGCTGCAAAACTAAGAAAGGTGGTAGAAGGTGATTCTTTTGGTGTTCATAGAATCACAGAATGTGTTGGGTTGGAAGGGACCTTTAAAGGCCATCTAGTCCAACCCCCCTGCAGTGAGCAGGGACATCTTCAACTAGATCAGACTGTTAGAAGTTAAGCATATAGGGGGGCACTTGCTTGTCTTCAGCTGCAGGAGGTTTCAGGATGAGCGTGAAGCTGCTGGTGTCCTCCTACAGCTGGTATTTGCGTGCATGTCTGTGCTTCAGGGGCCTGTCTTCTGCCTTTCCCCGTACCAAAGTCAGTCATCTGCAGTTTAGCAGTTTATAAGCTCATGCAGTTTCACTGAACTTTGGCCCCAGGTGAAATAGGAAGGGAGCAGGATGCAATGAGGTCTTACTTGGTCACGTTGCTGTCTCTCCTCTTTAGCAGGGAACCTTCTTCCCACTTCCTTTGAAATCCAGAGCTTCTGAGGCAGAGTTTGCGTTTCCATGGGGTCCATTAGGTCCCTTGTAATTGGATTTTGGTTTGTCACTGAATGGTCCTTCCCATGATTCTCTTCTAAAGAAAAAAATATCAAGTGGAGTTGGGCTGTTTGTTTTTCACTGGCCTTTGAGCCCCCGCCGGTCTTATTGTGCTCATGTAGGTGGTTCCCTTATTCCTTGTTTGAACTGTGCAGAGCTGCATGTTTTGGTTTTTCTCATTTAGCCTAATAGTTCAAGAAAATAAAAAAAAAGAGAAGATCTTTAAAGAAAATGTATTTTTTAACAATGTTAGAAAATTTTGACTACTTCTGTTTGATAAAACTTTGAATTAGCATGTAATACTTCTTGTCCTGAGTAAGCAGGTTGTTTAATAGATCCAATGAATGCTTATTTAGATACAGTAAGTATTTGTGGCAGAGAGCCTTTGAATTCAGGCGTATCTCTTGGCAGCAGTAATCTGTATGGACATCTCCAGGTTCTGCCCAGTGATTCGACCTACTCAAAGCAAAGTTATATTGGATGAGCATTAATTCAAGGCTTCTTATGTATGCGTGTGTGTCTTTTTTAAGAGAAATTTGCAGTGCAGCTTAAATAAGCCTTAAATGAGTTGAAGCAACAAAAATTGCACGTGACTATCCAATGCAAATAAATGTATTTGGTCAAAATAAGATGAATATGATGGAGAGCCAGTAAATTTCTGGAAAGTGGTTGAGTTTCTAAAGTAATCAGCTTGATGCAGCATTGTTGACTTTTCAGGGGGCAGAAATTAAGTTTTGGTCTAATCGTCATTTGAACTAATTATATGCTGAGAATAGGGTATATTTCAGACGGCTGCTGTGGTAACACCAACAGCTTTGTTTTTTCTTGAACACTCAGGATCGCAAGTTGGAAGCTTGCACTATGTCAGAGAATGAATAAACTTCAACGTGTGGCTTTGTAATTATTATAACCAAAAATATAGGTGTGTACTGTATCTGCTGAAGTTATGGGGTGCTGAGTTTGTTTTTGTTCCTCTTATCACGTTCCTTTGGGCTCTACTGAGTATGACCAAGCTTTTACTTTAAGCCCTGATTTTTATGTCATCTCGTAAACTTTTTTTTTAAAAAAAGCTTCATTATGAACTTCACATGTAGAGGGAAATACACAGGGGAAGAAAGGAAAGGGAGGGTACTGTTTGCTTATGTGCACCAGACTGTAATGCTCTCTGTTACCATGAAATGTCATTATCCCATTCTTGTTTCACTTCTCCTTCCCCCATATCCATATTATGTTTTTAACTCTTTTATGCAAAATATGTCAAGCCAGATATTTAATCATCTTAACGGAAAAGTTTCGTCTCGGTTGAGTGCCGAATTTCAAAAAATTTGTATTAGCTTTTTCATCTCAGGCTGGAACTGTTAATGTGTGCCTGTCTCCTAACAAACATCACTAGCTTTGCGTAGCCTTTATGAAAAGTATTTATATATATGAAGTTGACCATTGCCAAGGAAGACAAGGTAATTGTGAAAAGTTTGTTGAAGGCTCTAGATTCCAGGGATTGGGAATATATTGACTAAATATGTCTTTTAAAACAAGGATCCATTTTCTTTCTCTTTTTTCAAAATACTGTGGAATTCCCTGTCAGGTCAGTAGCTATTGACAGTAAAAACAAAAAACATACAGTCAACATGGTTGTCTGTCTGAGTAAGGTTCTCAAAACCAAACAGAGCCTCGAAAGCAGTGTGTCCCCAAACTCAGGAATCATTTAGAAAAAGGTCAGTACTGTCCTATGAACTTTGCTTCTGATTCCCCTTAAAAAAAAAGGAGGAGGAGAAATAACCTGCGGTTTTTAAATTTCTCTGTCCCTGTTTATAAGGGTGGTCTCAGGCATCTGTTTCTGCGGTGGTGCAGTCATGCTCCAGTGCTCCCCGCTACCGAAGCGTGACATGTCTCTCTGCGTCAGTTCACACGGCCGCCTGCCCTGGTGCTTTGGGGAGGGCAAGTGTTTTGGAGGGGTCACACCTGTGCCTCGGCAGGTTTTGAGACTTGACCAGCATCCCCACATCCCTGGCCACAGACAGGGATCTTCCTGGCCTGACTTGATAGGTTAGTCCCTCTTGTGATGCAGCTCAGAGTCCCTGTAGATGGTGGCCATGCAATTTCGGGGTTGCCCTGATGCTCAGGTTGGAGTCCATCGACAGTAAAATGTCTGGCCACTCTGTAGCGTGCTATTTTCTGGGTTATGTGGCCAGGACATTGAACTTGGTTGCATTCCCCCAGTCTTGTGTATTTAGCTGAAATTCAGACTTCAGAGGCTTGTGGTTAGCAAGTGTCTCGTGTGTGTGGCGAGGGTGGGACCCTGGGGAGGGACTGCAGTGCCCTGCTAAGTGAACATCCAGTTTTTGTTTGAATTTAACTCTTATTTTTGGAACCATGGGTGACTTATTCTTGGAACCCCGTTTTTCAGAAACCCATCTGCAGGCTACGTTGCCAGGATTTCTGGTACAAATATTTTGTCATTTGCTCTTGAGACAATCTGTTGTTTCAGTCCTGGATGAAGTTTTGTAATATGTTGCTTGAGATATCATGGAAAAATATCTAAGTGGTGGTGTAATCTTCTAGGTGAAAACACAAGGTTATAATTTTTTTCAGTAGATAATGGATTATTTGGTTTTATCAATAAACAAAATCTATAAAAGCTGTTTTTTAAAAAAAGCCCAAGACTCTAGCACACTTATTCTTTCCGTATCTGATTGCAGCAGTTGAGTTAGAAGCGAGCCACCTTTTCTTTCTCAATGAGTATCTGCAGTTCTTATATTTGGTGCTCATTTTGCCCCATCCTTTTCACAGATTTCATTTGCTCAGAGCATTGTTCCTAGAAGCTGATTTGTTTTCAGTTGGTATTTTCCTTTAGAGACAGAGCTCATTGCCTTCACTAGTGTACATACAAAATGTTGCCTTTGCTAATGATATGGGAGAAGAGTTGATGACAACTTTTATAGGTTGGAGGTTTAAAATCAAGGCTCAATCTTTACTTTTGATTGACAATTACTTTTGAGTGACAATTCTTACTCTTTATCAGACTTGTGTGATGCTGGACAAATCTCTCCATTTCCCCTGTATATATGTGTACTTCGGCGTGCTGTTCTAATAACAAATGACGGTGTGTTACAAATAAATTTCTTGAGACACCTAGTCTGAATACTCAAGAGTTGGGTTGTTAGTGTTGACCCTTCTGGTGTTGTCAACAATGTGATCCCCCCGTGGGTGACGGTGCAGGGGGCATAGGAAGATACTGTAGGCTGGTTGCTCATGGTAACACCATGAGTAGCTACATCAAGGGTTAACTGCTGAAATTCCGTTTACTGTGATTTTTTATTTTTTTTTTTTAACTTTTCAGTCTTCAGATGTTTGTATTATCTTTCTTTTTTTCTTCCAACTCCAAAGAATGAAATGGAAAAGTCCCCTAATAAGGAGGATGTCAAGAGAATTGTTCTTTTTTCACCGAGTGGGAAAGAAAGGGGAATAAATGTACTTGCCATGGTTGATACTGGAGCGTTTAAGTTTTCCTGTTCTCATGGCTCTCCTACTTAATTGCCAGTCTCTGAGAAGTTAAATCCCCAACGTAGCAAATGCTTTAAGATTTCAAATGAATGGAAAAAATTTTCAGTCTTCCAAAATAGCCCTCTGGAGGTGAATCTCATGGAACCCGCAGCCAGACATGCCCAAAGTCTCGGGAAGCAACTCCAAGATGCTATGGGAGAAAACCTGCTCATTGTAGGGGGAGGTTGGACTAGATTTGAAGGCCCCTTCCAACCCAAACTATTCTATGATTGTAAGAGGTAGGTCCGCTTTGTGCATCTGGGAAAGCTGTTGCAGATGAAGTTTCTAACTGTACAGAGGGGATGATCTCCTCCCACTCCAAAACTGGAGCATGAGTTGAGCGGTTGCCAGATTTATTTTGGCAGAAGCAGCATTGGAGGTGGTGGCTGAAGCTAAAGGTGTGCTAAGAAAAGCTCCTTTCTGCAATGAGCGTCTTTAAGTTTGAGAAAGCTTCGCATACTCACAAAATTCATGGAGAGTCCTTATGAAGGCTTGTTCCTTGCAGCACTCGCCCTTCTTCCCATTCCTATAGCTCAGCCTAGGAGCAGGCAAGCGGTGCTCCTTGCTCGGCCATTGCCAAGCGATTCTTTCTCCCGGTGCTTCGCTTGTTTGACTCTCTAGGTACCACGCTCCCGGCAGGCGTTCAGGCTCTGGTAGCTCCTCCGTGCGGGAGGGGTGGGCAGGCCTGACAGCACGTAGCTCTGCTGGCGTTCTTAACTTTCACTTGTCTTCTCCCTGCAAAATAAATAAATAATCGACGCGTGAAGGGGAAAAGCGTGGGAGGAAAAATGTCAGGAAATTCAAAGGTGAAGCTATTTCCTCCCTCAGTAATATTTTTCTTCTGCATGTTGTTTCTTCTCCTCAAACAATGGGGTGAGCTTGAATCCATTCTTAAGTATCAGCCTTGCCATTGTTTATTCATAAATCCTTTCATGTGTGTGACGGACCTCAGGAAAAACCCACACTTCCATTGTGAGCCCTCTGGGCAGGATCTCCGTAGTACAGTGCCAGTACAGCTGGGCTCCGGTCCTCCGTTGGTCCCTGTGTGCCAGGGAATTAATATTAATGGTGAAGAAGCATATAATGTCTGTGAATTAAAGGTGTTAGCTGTGAAATCTGATACTCTGTCCAGGCCTAGCTTTTTAAAAAAGCAAATAAATAGCTCAGATATCAGACCAAGGATTTCTGATACTAATTACTTAAGCATGACGGTGTTTGCTAACTTTTTGTGTGTGTTCATGTGTATGCACACACTTGCATTTGGGGGAAGGGATGTTTTGCTGAAACAGGTGAAAGTTAGTCCTGTAGTATAAAACAGGAAGCAGATGGGTACTAATTAAAGCCCTGTTGATGATAAAAGGGTGACTGAGCTTTTGAAGCAGCTGCTTTCCTAATTTTATACATAGCTGGTAGGTACTTTATATAAAAGCCAGCCTCCCCACTCTTCATTGTTTTCGTGCAGCCGGAGGAAATGCGTGTTCATGTGCGTGCGTGCTGCCGTGGCTGAGGGACGGCGCTTGCTGTTCGCTTCCTTCTCTGTGCTAGAGAAAATGGTGTTTTCCAAACATCTGACAGAGGTTCCAGGCATCTTCTCATCTCCATCCTCTTCTCCCTCCACCTTTCCACACGTGAGGAAGCACCAGGCTGATGGCAGCGCCTCTTAGCAGCAGTGCTGTAGATAAGGGAGGGCAACTTACTGCATGTTGCAGGTCTGTGTGTCTTGACTCATCTGGGAGAGCTGCATCTGAGAGAGCAAGTTATTTTTTGCAACTGTTTGTAATTGCTCTGTTAGACTTTTGCAAAGTGGTTAGAGAGTCAACAACCAAAATACCAGTGAGGGTGTCAGCCTCCTGTGTGACCCGCGATCATCATTATGGTGTTTAATCTTCACAAGTACTCTTTATATTGCCTTCATGGACTTTTCTCTTATTCTGGGGCTTGTACGATGGGTGATAAACTAATCTTCCAAAAAAAAAAAAAAAAAAGAAACAAAAAGATTCAAGCATGTTGTATCAAAATGTAGACAAAGGTAAAATAGTACCAAACCAGAGCAGATCTTCATACAGTAGAACTAGCAATATTAATTGTAGTGTTTTAATCCACTTAATAGAAAATGAGCATTGAGTATAGAGAAATAAACAGTACAGTTTCTGTTGGCTTAAGTAGCGTAAGTTTTGTCCATAATGAATATATTAAATTGTTGAAATGTGTTTACTGGCAGCTTTTGCCACTGGGAATTGGTGTGGGGGGATTGGTTTCTTCACTGGGGAAGGCGCCAGTGTTCAGTCCCGGTTTTGGAGGCATCATCATTCCGGTAGAAATAAAGTAAACTTGGTGTGGGCAGGAGGGGAAAGAGGAGAAGGAAAATTTTGGTCAGTGACAGGCTTGAGTTCGGTAACATGCCGATGTAGGGGATGACAACTAAGGTGTGAAGGAGTGTCTTCTGCATGGGGAAACTCGTGTTGCATTGTCCACACTTCTTATTGAGAAATAGGAACCAAGATATGTTTTATTGAAGCTCTCGTAAGGATGCTCTCTGGGTGTTTATTTTGAAGAAGCAGTTTTTCTATTTTGAAGCTATTCTATTTTGATCAGAGGGCTGGAGCACCTCTCCCATAAAGACAGGCTGAGAGAGTTGGGCTTGTTAAGCCTGGAGAAGAGAAGGCTCCAGGGAGACCTTGTAGTAGACTTTCAATACCTAAAGGGGACCTTCAGGAAAGATGCGGGGGGACTCTTTGTCAGGGAGTGTAGTGATAGGACGAGGGGTTACAGTTTCAAACTGAAAGAGGGTAGATCTATACTAGATATAAGGAAGAAATTTTTTACAATGAGTATGGTGAAACACTGAAACAGTACCTAAAGGGGGCCTACAAGAAATCTGGAGAGGGACTTTTTACAAAGGCATGTAGTGATAGGATGAGGGGTAATGGCTTCAAATGGAAGAGGGCAGATTTAGATTAAATATTAGGAAGAAATTTTTCACTATGAGAGTGGTGAGGCACTGGAATAGATTACCCAGGAAGCTGTGGATGCTGCATCCCTGGAGATGTTCAAGGCCAGGTTGGATGGGGCTTTGAGCAACCTGGTCTAGTGGGAGGTGTCCCTGCCCGTGGCAGGGGGGTTGGAACTGGATGCTCTTTAAGGTCCCTTCCAACCCAAACCATGCTGTGATTCTATGATAAACTGCTGCTGAGGCTGCAGGTTCCTGATTCATTTGAAGCAGAACCAGCTTAAAGATGGCTTAACTTGAGTGGCAGCCTCTGCTCCTACCACCCTGTAAGCCCACAGCTGCCTTGGAGGAGCTGGACAACCCAAAGTGTTCAAGGAAGCACTGCCTGGTTCAGTGGCCGACACTCCTTCCCTCCGTGTTGCTGAGTGACTGGTATCTACTGCGGGTCACTGAGCAGCTATGATGAAACTGCTGTAGAAAGACGAATCGTAGTCTTTAAATCCTTCTCTGTTAATGCTGTCAGTGGGGGCTTATTCCCCCCATCTCTTTTCACTGTTATGGGAAGATGACCACAAACTGGCAGAGCTTCCTAACCTGGGGCCTGCTCTTCTTCGTTCCCTGCATGTGAGGGGCTAACAAGTCTCTCCGTAGGAGTGATCCCCCAGACCTCTTGCCTTTTATGGCAGGAATGAGAGGAGGCAGCTGACGAGACCACATCTTTGTCCCTTGCTAACATTGCAGATGGTTTTGTGGATGTCCCCTTCTAAACTGTGCACTTCTTTGCTACTGCATCTCTCCCTGGCTCCTGGCAGCTGAAAGGAGAACCGCCGGGTCCCAAAGTGCATGGAAGAATGGGAATGTTGCCTTCTCTGTTTGACAATATCTCTTTCCGAGGAATTTTTTTCCTTGGAAGTCATTTGTGTTGGCTGCATTTCTGGTTATGGCATCGGTGAGCTGTCCTGCGTCACTACAACCAAAACTGTTTGCTCGAGTTTACCAGGTGCCAGACCCTCGTCTGGGAGAGCTTTCCTTCATGCACAGACTGCATGAGTTCTCTGCTGCAGTATTGGTTTCTTAAATGTCCTGGGGTTTATGACCCCTCAGTGTTTGTCAAGAAGCTGTTGCTGTTTGAATGTACTTTGGCATCTTACTTGTGTTAATATCCTTTGGCCTTATCCTTTAAATTGGCCTTTCAACAAAGTCTTGGGGGCTGGGTTTAATCTTAGGCAGTTCTTGCTCTTTTTGTAGAGTCAGCAACTTAAAATTGTCTATTTTCTTCCTGTGGTGCAAGTGTAGTTAAGCCAGGATTACAGGAACGCCAGTGCAATCAGAGAGAGGATATTTGACTGCCCGTACCAGCCCTAGCTGCCTTCTGAAGGATTTTAAAAGTATTTCAGAGGCCCTAAGAGTCTGTAGGCTTCAAGCTGAAAACAGCTACACTAGGAAGGATATGAGTTTTCCAATAGACTTGATTAAAAAATTAAAAATCTGTACGCTTAAGGCTATTTGAGAGATGACAAAGGTGGGCAGCCTGTGGGGCAGTGCAGAGGAGTTACTGCAAGCTGATGCAGAGGTTGTGGTGTGCCCTTAGCTGTGCCAGGAAGCGATCGCCTCCTCACTGCTGCTCTCTGGCAAGTTCTTTCTCAGGGTAAAAGGCCCTTAAGTGTGCTTTAAACGTGTTTCTGGGGCTTTTATTAGCCAGCCATACTGGTTAGAAATCACTGCAGCTGGGGGATTTGTACGAGTCAGACTTCTCTACGATTCTCCCTAGGGGTGAATGCGGTTCCTAATGTTTTGATTGATCACGCTCAATCTTGAATGTTTTCAGGTTTGAATACTTAACACAAAAATAGAGGGAAATAGATTAAATTGCTAAAAAAAAAAATAATCATCCTTTCTTTTAAAATATCACTTAATTGTTTTAAAAGATTTGTAGAACGAGGAAATTCGTATTTTTGTTGTCAAAATTACTCAGATACTACTCTTCTTGGAAAATCAGTCAAACGCATTGAATGTGTGTGTGTGTGGGGCTGGCTGTTTTTGTTAGGCAAACTTTGAGAAAGGTAACTCTGAGCTTCCTTATCAGATGCTCCAGTGACGCCTGGCCTTGCAGGAAGTAGGCAGCAGTGGAGGAGTGAATGAGAGGTCCTTGAATAATTGACGGAGGAGGAAAAAGGAGGATTGAGCCCACGTCCGCTTTGCCAGTTTCCATTATTTGAGCCTGACGCATGCAATGTGTTTTTAAATGGTAGGTCCTGGACTCAGCTGATGCCTGAAGAATTTCATTAAAAGGAGTATGTAAGGGGATACTAGACTCTGGTAAAATAATAATTAGTGCCTAGATATCTTCGAGGTATTAAGTCCACATCCTTCACTTGTTGCTCCAAAGCTGAGTTTTGGAAGTACGTTTTTTACAGAGCTAGTCTTGGAAGAAGTGTTCTTCTTTCCTTCAGCTCCCTTGCTTTCCTAAGTAAATGAGGAACATGTAGTTAAATCAGAGCAGTTATTAGTTGTAGGATTTTTAAGAGATACAAAATCTTGCAGCAAACAACAACTAGCTTGTAAATGTTGAGGTCCAGACTCTGCCTTGTGAGCACATAATTACTCTGTTGTTATCTTCTCTGATTTTATTACTTTTATTCCAGGGGGGAAGTAGGAAAGAATGAAGAAGGGGCAGGGTAGATAAACTTCACGATTATTATTTAAGGCCAAGCAGTGTGAAGTGGGCACATTTAATATTGCTCAAGTGTTAAAGCAGATAAACTGCTATTATTTATGTTTAGTCTCAACTTCTGCCACAGTTTTTTTGAATCTTCAGATACCAACTTTGTCAGACAGAGGCTCTAGTAAGATATTGCTCTATTGGAGAGGCTCGTTTGATGTAGCTTTGTCAAGCTGGCATACCTAAATTTAATTGGAAGTAAAACTTAGGTAAAATTGAAAATAGAGAATGGTGATGCCTGGTGTCAAGCTTGGCATATATACAACTGGTGGTGGGAGGGAAAGGAAAGAAAATTAATTGATTGATGCACAAGGTCTTATCTTTAGGAAAACTATCTGTGCCCCAATGCTCGGTTGGCAATAATTTGGCTCAGCCCAGTCCTCAGTTTCTATGTTTCGGGGGCTGACATAGCAACTTTGGAAGTTTACAGATGGAAGAGGTCTTTGAATTTACAGACATGCTGATCTGCTTTTTCTTGCACGTCTCCTTGTGCTTTTATTTAGTTACACACTTCAAATTTGGAGATGGGGAAAGGCATTCTTCTCTTGTTGCTGGTTTGCCAGAAATGTTCTGCAGGTAAGTTGGCAAATGTGTTCCATCTCCAAAAGAAGGATATTTTTGGATGGCTGTAGCGCACTGAGGCTTGCTTGTGTAGGCTGTAGGTGTCCGTGAGGAGAGGGAGTTATCTTGCCAAACACCTTTATTTTTAAATCAGAAATCTATTTTCCTAGAAAATGAGATCTTTCAAAGTTCATGTTAGGGGGATCCAAAATAAGGTGGTTTTATGTGAGACCATTTACTCTGCCTTTTGAGAACAGAAAGAGTTGGTGTTTTGAGCCTGTGTGCTTGGAGGTCTTGAGGCATGAATGTGATGTTATGGCAAAACTCAAACTCTTAAATTTTGAAGATACATTTTTCACAAAGGTGGCCAAAGGAAAACACGTACTGAAACAGTCATGTTTCTTCTCTCTTATTTATTTGGATTCCTACGACTTTTCTAACGGAGGAGAGGCATAAATCCTGCTGCATGAGAATTGAATGCTTGAAAGATAATGTCCAACTTAACCCTATGGAAAAAAAGCCTGTGAGAAATTCCTGAAATGCAGTTCCGTAATTTCTGCTCTGGCACAGAGACTGTTTTGTATGAATTGTGTGACTTTTGGAATGCTGTCTCTCTTTTTGCTAATCCAGAGGGCATATTCTTAGGCGTCACGACCGGTTAGTAGTCATCATGTCCACAGCAGACCGTGATCCTGACGAGCAGCGGGGATGGAACGTAGTTCAAAGTCTCTTTTCTGACTCTTTGCCTTAGTGTCAGGGTGAACATAGGCAAACAGTGCCTTGCTGGGGCTCTGCCTCTTCCAACTGTGTTACTTGCGATGCCTGGGTGTCTGTGAGCCGATTCCAGAGGAGCTTTGCTGTTTTTTTCTGTGATTTCAAAACCAACCTTCACCAAATACAACTAGTTTATATTCTACTTCTTTTTTATGTCCTGTACCTTGCTGATTTTTGTTTGTGGTTTTTTGGGGTTTTTTTTCCCTGACCATACTTGTGAGACAAATCATAGCTGTGTTTACAAGTTGCAAAGCTGTGTAAAATTATGAATTATCTTCTTGCTGTTGTAAGTCAGCAGCGGACAGGAAGAAAGTCGAAAATACTGAATAGGCAGCATATTGCTGCGTAGGCACTTAATGTAGTTACAGTGTGATATAAGTTAAAATATTGCTTATTTCCTCTTTGCTGCTCAAAACAACCTGAAACATGTTATGACCAGGATCTAAACAATAACTGAAAAAGTAAAAACAAACGTTTTAATAGAGAAAAGCATGGCTTGCCAAACACTGTGTAATTTATGACTACATGAATAATCAACAAACAAAATACTTGAAAACACCTGACTTTCCTGGGGAAGACTTTAATTTCTTTTTAAAACAAAATGAAAATGTGGAAACATTCTCTGTAGTAGCTTTGAAACTGAAAATAATCCAAAAGTTAAACAAGAGCAGCAAGGGCTGCAGTATATGCTGGAGTTTGACAACAGTTTGACAGATCTGTGGATATAAACCCATAGATGTATCCATGATGAATTATTATAACACTTCATAAACAAACTTGGCCAGATAAATAATATTGGAAAATGATCCACAGTAAACATGCTTGCTTTTTTCTGTTTCATCTTTGTTTTTAAAGAGGCCCTTATGTGATCCACAGAATAAATAACTTCCTGTGTATTGATAGCAACTGCAAATGACAGCTCCAACTGCTGACATTCCTGCTATTTTTAATCTGATGTAAGTTTGTGTCCGGTGAATTTTATTATTTTTTTTACTTTTATTTTTTTGAAATGAATTCCCCATTCTGACCTAGGAAGCCAATTCTCTCAAGAAAAGAGCTTTCGCATCTTCAGAGTTGTGCGTGGGGCTGTGTTGCCTCTCTCTCGCTGCACATCTGCGAGGGGGAAAGCCAAACGACGATATTTAAAAGGAGCAAAAGCTGTCAGGAGACAAATACTGAGCAAATCCCTGTAGAGTGACTTAAGACTTTCTTGTTGCAGCCCTTTGAATTTATTAAGGTGCTTTTGCTCGCTGTCTTGGCTGTGCTTTCACTGCAGTGCTTTCATGCGCTTCTGGGAAAAGCTGGGGGAGATCTCCTCTGCCTTCCCTGTCTTTGGGCAAAGGCACAGGAGGGATGGGAGGACCACGGTAGCCTTTGTGATTGAGAAGTCAGATGCTGCAGTCCTTAAATCTGAATAACTAGCCAGACAGGCTCAGGCTGCCCAGTTACCCACGGGCTTTTCATTGAGGGAGGATGGGAGCAATGATGGTGAAGTTTGCACCAAGAAAAGACCGTGACCTCTCAGCGGTGGAAGCCTATTCCAGAAGTTGATAAGAGTTTTTTGAGTTTGTGGAATTAGTGAAAGGGGATGGGAGGCTTTTAAAGCAGTGTTTTCTTCTCTGAACCGATGAGGATGATGGCAACGTCCTTCCTGGGACACCTCCTCTTGCCCCTGGCAGTCCCCAGTGTGCCCAGAGGCTCCTTCTGTCAGGCTGTGTCCAGGGGAATGGGAGAATGCGTGAGGTCTGCTCCAAGCGGTGAGGCCGATCTCCTTGCGTTATACCAAATGGAGAGAAATAGTCATGAGGGGAGATTAATTAGACCTAGTTAGCAGAAGAAAAATAGCACCTAAAATACCTATCAAAGCTCATTTTTGTATAACAACATCCCACTTCGGGAGCTGTCTTAATTTGTGTCCAGCAGGGTTCTGCACCTCTCTAGCACCGGTTGCGGATGGAAAAGGTCCTAAGCCACAAGGGTGTGGCGTATCTTCCTTTTTATCATCCTTATTATAATGTTTTACTGTTTTTAAAAGAAATTTGGACATTTGGGTATTATGATGAATGCTGATGTTCCAGAGCTCATGGACTTACTGTATGAATTCCATTCTTGTCATTAAAATTTTTTTTTTCCTCTTGTCCTTTTTACTCTTCTTGTTTGGGAAGGAGAAAAGCAAGTAAATACAGAGCTGATGATTTAAGTCAGTGTTGCCAGATGACATTCTATGGGAATGTGGACTTGCCAGTATGTAGATTGTAAATAGTCCTTTGATTTAATAAGGGTCTGTTAAGTACAGAGCACAGCCTACAGTAGTGAGGGAATAGGAATGCTTCCAACACTGGTGTGAGGGAAGAAATTACCCTTTAGATTTCCTTCCTCTGTGTGCCCAGCTTGCTCTGAGGAACAGTACTCTGCCTCCTGTAGCCTACTGAAAGTTGTGTGCGTGTCTGGGGGTAACTTGCTTCAAAGCTGGTGCTACACGCTTTGCAGGACTGGGCGACTGTGGCTTTATAATGCCGAACAGATGTCATAAAACCCAGTGATGAGCACCAGTGTTTTTTGAAACTGCAGCCTGGAGAACGTCATGGAAAACGGCGTTCGAGAGGAGGATGTTGTCATGAACAGTGCAACCACCCATCAGGAGTCCTTTGAGTGCCGAGACCCTCTCGCAAGGAAATAAACTAAAAACCTTTTAAGTATAAACCACACCTTACGTGAACGAGGGGTGGCTGGCCAGGCAGTGGAGATGCAACGCACGCTGGAATATAGCTCAAGGCTACAATGAAATTTGGATGAGGGCTTCTTGTTGGCATTGTAGTAGTAAATCATGTTATATAAAATCCACTAGGCTATGGGAGCAAACTTGAATTGGAAAGAGCTCTCCCAAGGAGAGTGCTGGTGGTCTGGCATGCTTCTGGGGCAGGGGAAAAAAAGTACCAAGGCAAACTGTGCTCAAAGAAGTTGAGGAGAAACACAATACCTAGTGTATGTGCCGCCTCTTTAGGAGGTACAAAAAGGAGTAATTGGAAATCGGTACTTGCTTCTTGTAACTTTGGAAAAAAGAACAAGTATGAGAAGCAGACACAAAGAAAAATGAACAGATATTGACTGCATAAGGCAATATCCTTTATCTACATATTTGCAGATGATGCAGTAGTTTAAAGAGAATTTAAATCTGATCCTGTTTAAGCTATTGTAATAAAAATTTAAGAAATCTATTTTTTTTCTGCTAATATTTTATTAACAAGAAAGTGATATTTTCTTTTCGTATGTGAGACAGATAAAGGGAGAACTGGCTAGAGGAAAAAGAAATAGCAAAGACAGTGGCTTTATACACTAGGCTGTACTAGACATACAAAAGAAACTAAAGGAAAGATAAATGTTCCTGTCTTCCTTCCTCAGTTTCTCTTGGTTACTACAGAAACATCAGATATGTTCATTTGGTGAAATCCAGAGGGTTGTTATTTCTAAGCTGACACTGTGCCCTTACAAATGTGAAACTTTCAGCATCTTTGCCACCAGATGCAGTAAGGAAACTCTGAAGATACACTAAATAAAAAAACACCAACCTGCTCAGCTCTGTTTTATTTTCCTTTTTGTAGTTTTGGGGACTACATTAAATTTTGCTAGCCTTGCTAACCTTGCACTTGCTGTAGTCAAAATAAAGATCAAACGCATAGTGAGATGTAGCGTAAGATATTTTTCAGCCTGTAAATGGAAGGCTTTGCCCTTCTTTTTACAAGACTTGCAGTTTCCTTCAGCCAGGGATTTCCTGTGGGGCACAGCTAACCCTGCTGCAAAGGAAGCTTGCTGCTTTCATTGACTCTTTGTTTCTGAAAACCTAGTATTCAGTGACACCCATGTCCGGAGAATTTGAGTCCTTTGCTTGCTAAAGGAAAAGGCCTCCTCTTCTATGCTCGTACAAGTGTAATAAGTAGATGTATTTCTTTTCTTTTTTTTTTTTTTTTTAANTTTAAATCTGCACAAAGATTCAGTCAACCCATCTTTTTACATTATCTCATCTGTACATCCCCATGGCATGTTGCTTCTCTAGGTAAGAAATACAGACTTGGTGGCTTTCCCGCAAACAAGCAAGCGTCCCTCTGCTGCCCTTGTCAGATGAGTTTGTGCATTGTAGGAGTTGTAGGTGCAGCGCTGCAGGTACGCTTGACTCCGACCATGGATTTGGGGCTGCAAACTGGCAGCTGCTCCTTTTCTGTGTCCCTCAGGAGAGATCTAGACAGTGGGTGTTGTTGCAGGTGAAATAAGTCCTCGAGCCTCTCCAGCCATCACAGCGAATGGGGCGTCATGGATGTAGCCCATGTTTCCAGTGCATCCTGCTTTGCTTTACCAGCCTCAGTTTTGACTTATTTTCCCCTGTTGTGGGGTAGCCCATTGCTTGGAAATCCATCAGGTCATGACAATCATTCCAGCCCTTTAGGTTATCAGTGATTTTGTTAAAGCAAATAGCCTTATATCCAGGAAGATGAAGAGAAGATGCGTGGCATTCGACTGAAACCAAACATTTAGGCTTAGGTCTGCATGTGCCTTTACATAGGCATGTGGCAAATGACTGCTTTTGTCATGTGTCAGGGCTTGAAGCATGTAAAGCGAATGCGATTTCTCAAGCAGGGATCTTTCCAATTGCTTCACTTACCCTATTAGAGCTTTTGGAGTAATCATGCCTGGCTTTCTTTTTTCCTTTTTTTTTTTTTAAATTNTTTTTTTTTTTTTAAATTTTTTTTTTTTTTTTTTCTATTATTCTTGGAAGTTCTCTGTGTCCACAAAGGCCAATGCACAAAATAAGCTCTATTTTCGGACTGTGACGTTTTCTTACCTCTGTGGTTTACGCTGAGACTTTGGCCTGTGTCTCACCTTACTGCTGCTTATTGGTGAGAATGTGTTTCTAGCGGTCCTTTTAAGATTATCTGCTGGTCTAATTAGTATTGATGTATTTAGCATGTGTACACATTTGTAGCTCTTCATTAGAGCTAACGAATGTCAATAAAAGGCAACTTAGATTTAGAAATTAAAAAAAAAGGGGGGAAGCTTTCTATAAACAGTGCTGTAGTCTTTGTGATGAATTGGGTGTAACCGTGGAGAGTGGCAGAGGTGAAACAGACTGTCTGTTAAACAGGAAATGAGTGATTAACATTTTTTTGTCCTACTGATCATAATTATTCCCACTGGCTGAAAAAACCCCCCCACCTCTTAGTCTCTCTTCACTATAGTTGCGGGATAAAATTTTAAGCTATTAGTCATTCTGGCGTTGTATGGATGAACTGCTACTTCGATTACTCCAGATTGATTTATTTATTTAATTAAATAAACTTTGCTTATAATCGTGATTCACGCTTTCCTTGCGATAACCTGTCTGTGTGCTCTGCGTTCAAGGAGAGCCCTGCCGTTGCCACCCCTGCAGTGCCTGCGCCCCCTCTGCGGTTGCAGCCTTGGAGCCTGCAGTGAATAACTGCACGAGGGCCACCCGCCCGTCACGAATGGCAGCAGCCTTCCTCACGGCTTACTACGCCGCAGATAATTATAATGGTTTTAATGCCTTTGAGGAGCGCGCATTAGTGGTGGTGTGTGGTGCTAATCTTGGCTGTGGTGTTTTTTGGTGTGGCATCAGCGTATCTGCAAGTCTTCTCTATCTTACCTTTCTTGAACAAAAGGTGTTTTTCTTGTATGTGCGATGGCCTATATTCTGTGGGACTGTTTTGGATGACGTTAATTATATCCCTGACCTCTGATGATGGTTTATTAACTGTATCCTTTATCATCTTTTCTGTGATATCACCTGGGACTGATATCAGGGCTCCCAGGTTATGCACGCATCCTCCTGCTTTACTGTTTTTGTGTTACTGGTATAATTGCAGCACAGGCTGCGTGTGATGGCCTGAGGTCTGAGAGTGCTTAAAGAGGGAGGAGAAGAGGCCCAAAAATCAGTCCGTCCTGACTTTGAAATGTTTCCCTTCAGGAGGAGTCTTGGCCTCCTGTGTCACTAGTGAACTTAGGAAATGCTTCTTCGTCGTAAGCTCTATATGTACATATGCGTGTGTGTGTATATATATATATGTGTTCCATATTTGTGGAAAATAGAAATGTTTATTTACAAACGTGGAACCCTTATATTTGTCAAACACTTGTTTTCTGTCTGTTGGAATAGAAAGCTTACAGCATCGGTTTTGTAAAGGTGGTTTTGTAAAGGTATCCTAGATCACCAAATGGATTGTTATCCCTACTAGCTTTTAAATTTTTTCACCCGATAACTGTCTCTTTCCTAATTTTCTAAACTTCACAACTTCTGTTTTATCCTGATGACTATTTGCCCCTCCTTTTTTTTTTTTTTTAATAACACTGTGCCTGCCACCTCCTTGTTGCCTTTCTTTCACTCCTGAAAACCGATAGGTTTTTAGACAAACCTGTTGGCTGTCTTGGCTTCCCAGATGATTTTACCAGAGAGGGAGGAAGTTCCATTTGACAAATCCCTTTTAAAAATTTCACAATTTTCATATGCATCTTCGTCTGTTGTTTTTCCTAATCAGTGTCACTTAGTTTCCTCGTCTTTGAAATGCTAGCAAATGTTTATGTATTTGGTGTATGCTCTGTTGCTGTTATATCATGCTTGTATTTTGGTTGTAGAAATAAATGTAGTTATAAAGCAGAGTATTGGGACTGGTACAGGTGATCGTTAACCTAGTTGTGGCTCTGTCTCTCTCTTGGAGGTACAGAAAACATAAGGGTGGTCATAAGAAGCTTTGATTTGGGGTCATCACATCTGAACAGTATCCAGGAGTGTACTTGCCCTTTGTGTTTATACTTCTCATTGTATGGTTTATGTTTTTAATGGGTTTTTTGTTCATTCTTTCTAAATATCTATGTAGAGGCAGTAGGCAGGTGTTATCATCTCATTAGAAACGTCCCAACTGCCATTATGGAAAAGTGCTTCAAAGTAGTCTGCCTAGAATGAAGGGGAGGGTATCTGGGGACAGCAGGTGGGAATTACTCAAATGCATGCCAGTAGAGTTGCTAGTTCTGACATGTAAGTATGCATAGCCAAGTCCCTTAAACATCAACGTCTGGAGTTGTGCATGGATTTTCTGTTACTACATACCGTGTTCCAGAGAAGAAAGCTTCAGTGGTTGTGAAATCCCATCCAGTCCCTGCTGCTGTGTGTGGCAGCGGTATGCAGCCTGGAGGATGGCCAAGCCCCTTTGGTGTCCAAAGTTTTTTAGTCTTCTACAGCTACGAGAAGGAAGCATAGGAGAGTATAAATATGTGGACTTGACTGTGCAGCGCCTGGATAAATACCACAGATATATGTTCACAGGAGAGCCCCCTCTGTACAAGAGAGTCATCTGTAGCGACCATATAGTAATAACATAGAGTATTTCCCATTCTTGTTCACCCATGTGGGGAACAAGGGATGCATTGCTGAAATCCTATCAAATGAAACAGTCTGTGAAAGTATCTCCATGTGGTATTTCACATGGAGTCCCTTGTGATCTGGGAAGGACTCTCACTATGCCACCATCTCCAATGAAAAATCCAGAGAAATAGTGCAAGGTCCCTCTAGTAGGATTGAAGTGTTTCTGCACTTTTTCCAGCTGACGCTTCTTAACCGCATAACAGCACAGGACAAAAAATGAAGTCAAACAAAAGCACCCCCCACAAGAACAAAGGACCTAAAAAAGCATGACCTGTTTAGGAGGAAATCCTGCCCTTCCACCTTCACGCAGCTGCAGGTGGCAAATTGCCAGCATCTTCTAAATATGACTCTTTGACCTGAGGCTAAGTGACATGCTTTCTGTCCATGCTCTTATCTGACAACAGGGAAGGTTTCTGAGCTGTAATCAGAGAATGCTGCAATTGGGTGGCAAAGATAGATATTTCATTAGCATTTGAAGCCTCTGACACTGCAGCCAGATGTGCGGTTGTGTTGGTGAACATTGTAGTATCAGGAACACTTTTGAGAGAGAAATGCGGCTAAGGTTCTTTTATGAATGATCTGTTGCTGTCGACCAAATGGTTTTGTGTGCCCAACACTAGCTCTGAGGCAAACCCAAGCTCCATGTGCAGCATCTGCATCTGACCTTTTCATTATCTCGTAGTCATGAGATAAGACAAACAGGATTGCCTTACACCAGACTGATGTACCAGGAAATTCTGGTACATCTGGAGTTATCAGTGTTCTCTTTCTTCCTCAGCCTCCTCACCCTGCCCCTGCAAACTTGGCAGGATGGTTGGAAACCACAGCAAAGTGGTGCAGGCCGTGTAACTATTCCAAGCAGACCTGCCTGTTTCAACAAGTTTAGCCTTGGATAGATGCTGTGTGGTGCCACTCGCCGCGGTTAGCTCCTGCTGCTGGTCTCTGGTTGTTGATGCTGAAGGAACCCTGAGCGTGTGTGATGGTGAACTTCCTGTCTTTTGCATACTTTCCTAAGAGGTTTTTTTATAACTTTCTGTTTAGAGTGATGCTTGCCACTGAGGCTGTGAGGAAGGTGATTTGAACATCTGGACCTGCTGTAGAGTCCCCATACACAGACCTTGACAGACAGGTCTGATGTCCTCTGCAATAGCATATGGAAATCCTAGGGTCTTCCATTCTCTGCTGCAAAGCTTTTGCTTTGGTGTTGTCTCCACGGAGGGACACTGCTGGTTCCGAATCCTGCTGTAAGCTGTCAGTAAGAGGACGTGCTAACAGAGCGGGCTCGTGTGCCAGCCACCACTGCTCGCAGCAGACACCTCTCAACAGTGATGGCGTTAGCTGATGGGTCTCTCAACTTCTTTCTACCAGTCCTCAACCCTGACTTTCTTGCTAAGCATATTCCTATTGCAATATTCTCCCAACTATCAGTTAAAATAAATAAATAAGCAATCTCCCTCTTCTCTTTTTTCTTTCTCTTTTCTTTTTTTTTTTTTGGAATTGTGATTATCTTAAAGGGTCACGGCAGAAGCAGTCTTGAGTGTTTTATTCCTTGAAAGTTACTCTCCAGCTTCTAAAACCATTCTAGGTATTTTTTTGAGAGATCTGAGAACTTTTGTAAAATGTATTGACTGTCGCATCCATTCCCAGCTCTCCCTGTTCGTTGCTGTCGCAGCACTGTGGCTGAACGGATGCTGCCTGTGCCCATGTGTGTGAGGGTATGAGGGTGGGAGAGATCATGGGAACTCATAGGGGCTTTTACAAGGTCTTTTGGGTCTTGCAGCTTCCTGGATACTCATAGATCCACAGTTAGATCCTGCTTGGAGAGGTTTCCAATGGGGTTAAGCAGGAGGTCTGCAGCAGGAGTACTTCTCTGCTTCCTTCTGCCTTGCATGCTCCGAGGACCACAGTGGAGGAAAGATGGCCAGCATGACTGTATGCTCTCTCTTCATTAAGTACAGGCCTACAGCGTTGTCAGTTTTAACAAATCAACCGTGTTTACAGGTTTTTCTCTTTTGTAAAACACCAAAACAATTTACTGAAAAAATAAGGAAATACCTCAACTTTAATTGTAATAGGGATGTGATTTTTTTTCAGCCGTTAGTCAGGTTAAACTTAAATTACATGTTTTAGAACGAGTATCTCTTGAGTTGAAATGCAGTATTAGATAACAGCAGAGCTACTTGCACCCAGGGATTAAATGGCTGAAATATTTATTTGTTTAATTCTTCTAAAATGGAAAGCAGTTTGGGGTTTTTTTGATGCTTAGAAGAGCAGCAAGGTGGGCGTCCTTGCAGCAGTGCAATTCTGCTGTCGGAGAGATTGGAAATACGGCTGAATGATATAAATGTGTAGAGTCGAAGGAATCACTTTCTTTGTTTCACGAGTTTTATTAGTTGGCATCACATGGTGTTTAGCAGATACTGGTTTTGCCTATTTTGGCTCTTAAATCAGTGAGTAGCGATAAGTGTATCCACACTTCCCAGTCCGTATTCTGAAGTCGGTTTGCAGACCGAGCAGGAGCGGAGGCTCACAGCGCTTTATCTCAAAGATGGAAACTCAATCCCAGGAAACACCCCACAGGTGCCAGCAGCCCCGCTGCTGTCCTGACGAGGTTTTGATAAAATTCCAGCGCGGATGCTTGCTGGGAGATCTGGCACGTGTGTCGCCGCTGTGTGGAAACCTGCCTTGAACTGCGGACGCTTGCTTTTCTCGTCATTCAGGCCAGCTTTTGGGTGGCTTTGCTTCCAAGTCCTGCCGAAAGCCGCGGCTGGAGGCATCTCCCAGCGTGCTGGGGCCGGCGGTGCCGCTGAGCACCCGGGCTGCTGACAGCCCCGTCACTTCTCCCTCCGCCTGCCAAGATCCACTGCTGAAACTATACTTTTTTATCAGGTCATGTTTGCATCTGGGAAAGATTTGTAGACACAACATCATTAACAGCAGTGCATATTTTCACAAGATTTACCTCTTCAACACTTTTTTCCAAGTTAGTAAATCATAGCTTCTTTAATGTCCTGCTGGCTGCGTGAAAAACAGGAATTTATGTAACAAGCTCTGGGCCACAAACCTTTTCCTGTTAGGAAAATTTTTTTTTCCTTGCTGGCAGAGTTTGGAGACAGCTCTGTTACTCAAAGAGCGACCTCAGATGTCCTCAGTACAATAATACCAGATTATAACATTTTTGATGACTAAGGAATAGCAGTGATTTCTTAAATATTTAACACTTCTGGTGCAGAGAAGAGGGAACTAAGCCTTAGCACGGTGTTTTCTCTGCCTGATGTTTTGTGTGTTTGATATGCCTGTTTTGATAGTAAACAGTAAGCCTGAGCCAACTGCGTATGTTTACAAAATACAATAATAATAATAATAAAAAAAAATGAACTGGCGCAGGAGGTTTTTTAATCAACAGACGTGCAGAACAACTTTCTTGCGACATTTCTAGAGCTGGACTTGTGTCAGCCGGGGATTCAGCTCTGGCCTTTGAGTTAAAACAACAGTCTGTGGTGTCCGGCCTCATGAGGCTTCTCGGTTGTCCATTGGGGCCAGGGGCAAGTCCAAAGAGGAATTTTTCAGGCTTACCCTCCCAACCTGTTAGCTGCAGCTGGTGAAAATAAAATTTCAAGGCCTTCCCTGACACCCTGTAGCTAGATGGAGAATGGGGTTTTGATTGCAGGGTTACCTGCAGTGAAGAGATACAGTCCTATGTTAATTCATTAATATGAGAAAGATTGGCTTCCTTTCAAAATTGAATAAGGAAACGCTCAAGCTGTCACTGGTGTTTATTTAACTGGAATAATTTGTTAAAGATGCTTCTTTGGAGGGGAAGGAGAGGTTGGAAAGGTTTCTGAGGTTAAGCATGCGGTTTGACTCCTTGCTGCACTGGTTGAACAGCGAGCTGCCATGAGGCCACATTCTGCCATCTTCTGTTGTCAAAGAGCACCTTGTGCCCCTCTTTGGTCTGAAGATGCACTCTTGTGGGGATAGTCTCAGGACACTGCTGCCTGTAAGGTGTTACAGGACTTGAGCACCTCCTTATCTGCTGAAAGTCTCCTCTTTGATCCCAGAATAACCATTCCTGTTGAGCTCTGCAGGTGGCCAGTTGGCTTTTGATGGTCCACAACATGTTATGACCCTTGCAGAGAATTTGAGCCTGTTGTCTCTGATTTGAGCCAGGCCTCATGAGATGGCTGTTTTCACCTGTCATGCCTCCTTGTGGTCTTTGATCCTTTCCTTTTGTCATCTGGATGTGTAGGCAATGAGGCAAGACGCATGTATTGGTAGCAGCTTTAAGCAAACAGATGTATGGGACAGGTAAGAAGTGAATGAAGACATGTCTGGAGATGCTGCTGTCACAGGCAGCACTCAGTGCTGGGAAATACAGCAAAAGTGGCCAGAGACGAGAGCGGCGGTTGTGTCTCTCATCCTCTGGTTTGCCTCACAAGGCATGTAAAGCTTCATGAGCTGTATTGTCCTCTTGGTTTGGTGCTGTAGTGAGTCTTGGTGAGTCAGGATAAAAACTTAAGAAAAGGTTGATGGGAGGAAAAAGGTTGGAAAACAGGAAAGACAGAACAAGGTTTTTGTAGTTCTGGCATCTATTTAGTGTTTTGAGCTAATTGCCTGCTGGTCAAGCTCAGCCTTACTACTGCTTTCTAGAAACAGTCTTTCCATTTTTGCTCGCCCAAATTTTCTTTAGACAACCTACAAAAAATGGCTACGAATGGAAGGCAGTTACTGCATCATTGATTTCTCTGTCATTGAGGTCTAATTTCAGGTTTGGGCATTTCATATGGTGTTGTGCAGTTCCCTCCTACTTGTTCAGCATGGATTGCAGTCCTAGTGCAGACTGGAGGTCCCCATGTAGGCTGTGCTACTGTCCCACCCTCCTACCAACATCTATGGCTGCCTATTTCAGCACTCTGAACTTGTGGCATTTTGTTAGCAATTATGCCAAAATATAAGACAGCTTTTCTGTTGATACAACGTTCTTTACATGTGCTTAGCAGAAAATTACATGAGGAAAAAAATGTTTATCTACAGCTTGGTCATGCAAAGGGTAGTCACTTGTTAACAGGTCACCCTGGAGGCGTGGATTTTGGATTTTATTTATTTATTTATTTGAGAACAAAACATGAAACATTATTTGTGACTGAGGAATAATGAAAAGCTTCAGTACCTCTGGTCAGTCTTGGCACAAGATAATCTTGTGCCCTGAGGTATTAGAAGATTCAGTTTTGCATATTAAAATGTTGGTTTTGAAAGACAAAGATGGTTTTAAGACTGAGACTTTAAATGCAATTTTGTCTATGCTGTTTGCATTCCTTTCTCTTTTACAATTTCTTAAGCAATTTGTGATGTTTATTTATTAAGACTAGAACTTAATCTTCATCTGGTTTTGTATATGTGTTTTTTCACATAACACAAGTAATATAAACCTCACTAATGTTCAGTGTCAATACTCACAGGCTGGCATGTTTGCAGAGTTTAGGGATGTGCATGATGAGATGCCATTATAAGGACCATAGAACAGGATCTAGCATTCCTGAACTTTGTGTAAAATAATAATAATAATAGTAAAAGAATCCGAAATGCAATTGGATTCAACTCATTAGAATGAAGCTTGTAATAAGATCTTCAGTCATCTTCTTGGTCTTCTGATATGTTTTGTCTCCTTTATGAGGAATTTGTATTTCAGAACAGCTCCTTTGGTATTTAGTTTAACTTTTTATAATGTCAGATGTGATTGTGCCACATGACAGATAAATTGATGTGGCAACTCTCTGCAAGCTCATTTCATCCGGTTTTGAGTGCTGAGCTGATAAAAGATGTTTCCAGCCTGGCATGTTTTCCCGTTTCATGATTACCCTACGTTTTTTAAAAAAATTAGAATATGTTTGCAAAGAAAAATATTAGTATGCCATGAAACAAGCACGTTTTCTCCATTTCTTACACCTTATTTTGTTTTTCAGAATTCAATCCGTCATAACCTGTCTCTGCACAGCAAGTTCATCAGAGTGCAGAATGAGGGAACAGGGAAGAGTTCCTGGTGGATGCTCAATCCTGAGGGAGGGAAGAGTGGCAAATCTCCTAGGAGGCGAGCAGCATCCATGGATAACAACAGCAAGTTTGCCAAAAGCAGAGGCAGAGCTGCCAAGAAGAAAGCATCCCTTCAGTCTGGTCAAGAGGGGAATGGCGACAGTCCCGGATCGCAGTTCTCGAAGTGGCCTGCAAGCCCCAGCTCTCACAGTAACGATGACTTTGATAACTGGAGTACATTTCGACCTAGAACTAGCTCTAACGCTAGTACGATTAGTGGAAGGCTTTCTCCTATTTTGCCAGAGCAAGATGATCTTGGAGACGGGGACGTGCACTCCATGGTATACCCATCATCAGCCACCAAAATGACTTCTACTCTACCCAGCCTTTCAGAGATGAGTAATTCTGAGAACATGGAGAATCTGTTGGATAACCTTAATCTTTTGTCACCCAATACGTCAATGACTGTGTCAACCCAGTCTTCATCGGCTACCCTGATGCAGCAAACACCAGGTTACTCATTCGCATCCTCGACCACAAGTATAGGTTCACCAAATCCAGACTACAGGAAATTTACGTATGCTCAAGCTAGCATGAACTCTTTGCCCCAGATTCCTATGCAGACTCTTCAAGACAGTAAATCAAGCTATGGATCGATGAGCCAATATAACTGTCCCGCAGGACTTCTGAAGGAGCTACTGACTTCCGATTCTCCGCCGCACAATGATATCTTGGCATCAGTAGACACTGGTGTTTCCCAGGCTGGTGGCAGGGCGCTGGGCCAAAGTGTGCTGATGGTCGCTAACTCGGTGATGCCAGCTTACGGCAGTCAACCACCCCACAACAAAATGATGAACCCTAACGCCCGCCCTCACCAAGGACATAACCAGCCAACACCTGCAGTTAATGGTCGTGCCTTGTCACACACAGTGAACACCATGTCACATACTTCAGGTCTAAATCGCTTGTCGACAGTGAAGACTTCGTTACAAGTGCCTATGAGTCACCCAATGCAGATGAATGCTATGAACCCGTACGCCCCTGTTAACAGTTGCAATGGCTACGGAAGGGTGGGAATTGTTTCCCTCCACCAGGAGAAGCTTCCCAGTGACTTAGATGACATGTTAATTGAACGGTTGGACTGTGACATGGAGTCGATTATCCGTAATGACCTTATGGATGGAGAAACATTAGATTTTAACTTTGACAGTGTATTGCCTAACCAAAGTTTTCAGCACAGCGTAAAGACAACCACACACAGTTGGGTGTCAGGATAGGATGTAGTAGGAGGTAAGCTGTGCTTTTTATAATAAATCTGAAAAACAACTAAAGGGAAAAGAGATCTCAAAATGCTTAAAATCTGGGTGGTCTTCTGTGTTGGCATGTGAAGTGCCTCTGTTACACTCAGTCACCTTCCAGTCCTTTATTCGTTTGCAAATCAAGTTTGCAAAGGTGCATTAGGATTACCATGTACCAACTTCTGTTACTTCATGTGGAGCACTAATGTTTTTGACATTAATATTTTAAACAAAAAGATTGCTGGTAACTAGAAATGAATTAATTCTCTTTTTTTCCTATTTAAGTTATCTTAAAGCTAGTTTGAGCATATTTTAATAGATTTAATCTTTTGATGTGATGTTAATATGTTCTTTTTGTTGTTTTTTTCTGTCTTCCTAGGCTACGGTTAAATTCTCCAGACTTGTCTGACAGCAGGAACTGAGAAAAGCAGTACAAAGATGTCCTTCACCTTCCTTTTTAATTTTCTTGACAAAGCTGTGCACATGCACTAGCTTTTTTTAGGGGGGGGGTCTTTTTTTTCTCTTTTTCTTCCTTTCGTCAGAGTTGGCAGCAGAGAGAGTATTTTCCTGTACAGGATGTTTGCCCAAGGTTTGCAGGTTATGTGCTGCTGTAGATAAGAACTGTGCCATTGGAAATTTCATTACTCTGAAGTGCCAAATTCACTACACCATATAATCACAGCAAAGACTCTCACTTACATCATGTTGTGCTTTCGGTTTTGTACAGTATGATCTGTAGAAGAAGAATTGTTTTTTAAGACTATCTGTTTTGGTCCAAGAAAAGTTTATAAACTTTTGTAAGAATACTGTGATGATCTCATGCCCTAAGTAAGTTTAGCTTTCGTTGATGTTACCTGCGTTCTGATGAATTGAGATAAATGTGGACTTGCCTTGCAGCAGTATGAACTGCATTCTTTTACTCAAATTTGCGACACATTTCATATGGGAACAGAATAGCCTGTTAAATATGATCCTACTAAACTCACTGACTATTCAGAGTAAACAGTAGGTTAAATGCCATTTGATAAGTTACCTGTATTCATGTAAATTTATGCAAGAATATATCTGGATTTCATTGTCAGACTAATGACTTCATTGTTGGACTTAAGATAATTTTTGGAATACTTTCCAAGCTATTTTTCTTATAATTAAAGTCTACTTTTGTTACATAGGCAACTTTAAAAAAATATAATAAATCTGAGATCTGGCAGCATTCATAACCTCTTCATTTTGTACAGTATTTTAACTGGATTAAGTACATGTTTTTATAAATTTCCCTAGCACTTGGGAGTGCTAATAAAGGAAAAGCTTAATAAGTATCTTGAATACAAAACATTTCTGTCCTTTTTTTTGTTGTGTGATGTATAAATATAGACAACTTTATGTTTAAGAAATATTTAATCAGTTTTATATATGCATTTTTAGAAATGTCATCTGCTTCTCCTATCATTTTAACTCTGACTACCACAAAGTGTTAAGTATTCATTGTTAGACGCTTGTACAATGCTTCACATTTATATTTATTTCATGGAGGTCTCATAATGTTTGTGCAGTCAAGAGCAAGACCTTTTGGAGAAAATCCATCATTTTAGAAAAAATTAATGACAAAATTGTCATTCGTCTTAATTAGCACGAGGTTTAGAGTCTGTCAGTGTTTCTGTTGTAATGCGGTGTGTTTGAAGAGGTAAAAGTGCTACTTTCCAGTGGGAGGCTAAAACTTTTGTGACCCCCCCCATTACAGGGCAAAACATTACTTTTTTTTTTTTAAATAAGAAAGATAAAGTAAGTGTCAAAGTTATACAAATACATGAGCTTTAGGGTAGGGGAGAGCTGTAATGGGAGAGGCCTTGTTCCTGTGGAAAAACCTGCTCTTGTTAGAGTAGGCACACTGACAACTACCTGAGAATTTTCAGGATTGGGTCTTGGATAAATAATTCCTGATTTTTTTGTAATCGCACGATGCAGTTTTCATGGATGTGTGGATAACGGACCTCACCTGTCTTTTCACTGGTTGCTACACATTGTGTTAAAGAAATCCTTGGAGCTTTTTTATGCACTTAGAGGATGGACAGGTTTTGTGCTAGGGCTGGCTGTTGTGAAGGAGGGGAGAAATAAATATTTTTCCCCCAATTTTTGTTTTATCTAGGTAGCCCGCAACTGGAAAACGTTCTAATTGAAACATATCTTCCCTGTAGTGATGGCATGTGGTGGAGAAAGAAATGGGATGTGCCAAGAAAATGAAGTTTAGTAACAAGCCATATATTTAACGATCCTGTTATGACTTTCCTGAGGCTCTGCAATGTGTTTATTGATGTGCTAGCATTTAGCTCCCTGTTGGGCTTAAATCACTACTAATTACAGCTGGTCCTACTTTTTTAGATATCCTATTACGGTCGTCAGCAGTTCCAGAGGCTGATGTTAAGCTGTCCTGTGATACGGGGTCTCCGCCAGCGTGAAATCAGTCTTTGAACTTCTGTTGAGCAAAATGAAACCTTCTTAGTGCTGAAGCCTCAGTGAAGCCGCCTGCTTTTACAGGCAAATCTCTCTGGTAGCATCTTCACCATCGCATTCACGGTCTCTCTGAAACATGATGGTAGATCCTGGCATCTTTTTTGCCTGGAGTAAAACGAGAGCTCATGTGTGGGTTTCTGAAGGTCCTTCTTTTCTGCTGTGTGTGCAAAAAGGTTTGCTCCCAAATGGGCACTGATATGTATAGGCCAAAGTAGTTGTAAAGTTCACCTCTGCATGCAATGAAAGCCGTACTTGATGCTATGCTCCATGGGGTTGTGACTGAACATGCTACATTTAACTATATACCTCCTGTTTATTATTTACTGCTACTGTATAACTTCGTGCGTACAGATATTTTCTTTATTTCCTGCTATAACTATGAATAACATAAATGTAGCCATTCCTTAATTATGACAGTCTGTAGGAAGCCCCTTTTAATTATTGTGAGAAAGCAGTTGTAGATAATCAGAGGTTTGGGCTGTGTAGTCAGATTAATTTTCTTTTTCTTTTTCTTTTTCTTTTTTTTGTGGTGCCATCCTAGTGTTTTGCAATTGTAGTTCTGGAATACTGTGAAGTCTGGTGAAGGGGCATGTTGTCTGCCTTGAAAACAAACATTATGTGACCTCTAGTAATAAATCCTTTTTCAGTAGAAGTACCGACTTTCTGGAGTAACTTAGTTTGTCAGAATTGTTGTAAATGATTGGTTTGTGAATTGTGCAGATGATCTTACCTATGCAGCCTTGTTTTTGACTTTTCTCTGGTTTGTACTGTTATTAAAAGTTTATTGTATTATAGAGCTGTTCAGATATTTTAAATATAAAGATGTATTGTTTCCATAATATAGCTATATGATATATGTTTAGGTAGTAGATGCATTAATTGGAAAGCTCTGCTTTGATAAACTGACAATTCGCCTACACTTATAAGCAAAAGTCATATTGCTTATTATTGGCTTAAGTCAACAGAGCATCCCTAAAAAGAGAAGTTATAATTGGACCAATTATAAAACAGTATAAAATTTGCACTTGTTAAACCACTGGATGTATGTTAGTACTTTTTTATTTTTTTACTGATTTGAAATTCCTATTTTCATGATGAAATTGCTAGGATCCTTAATTTATGACTGATTTTAAATACGGTGTTCTCATTATTATTATTATTATTATTTTGGTAATCGTAATGTAAAATGCAGCATGGTTTATGCAAGCAAAAGGCAAATTACTCGGCATTAAACCTGGCCTCCTTTTTGAGGGTGTTCCACAAACCAGCAATATCGTGAGAGATTGGCATGTACATACTGCTAGTTCTACTTGCGAGTGGTGTGACAGCTCTTCAACGCTTCACTGCTCTGACTTAGTCACATTGCAGAATTAAAATTCATACGTGGATATTTTCAGAAAAAGTGCCTGATGTACTTCTACAGACACACGAGAACAATCCCTGACAGTTTGTTGTATAAAGCCATAAATGTATATAAATTATGTTTAAAAGGTTTTGTGTCTTTTCTTGTATACAGAGAATGAGATTTGTACCAGGATTCTACTTGTGATTAGTAGTCCTTCTACTCAGACGTTGTCGTAATCACTTTCCTTACCGCGTAATCTTTTTAATGATGATGATCCCATTTGGACAATCCTGATGGCATTAGCAGTTTTATACAGAAAAATACCTCGTGGTACCAAGTCTTGCCTGGCAAGGTGATACCATATTAACGAGCAAACACTAACTGCAGAATAGTTAACAAATTTTCCATTACTTGGTATAAAGGAATTTCTCTCTCTTGGCATTGCTTCTGGAATTGGAATTGTAGCAGGTGCAGGAACCTAAGAGGGCTGTGTTACCAGTGTTTTACCACAACATAGTGTGCTAAAAGTAACTTGTTTACAAGTTTTTGAGACTAAACGCAAGAAGAATCCGTGCCTGACTCTTGGGGCTTGCCAGAGATCTTTGTGTAGAGACGTTTTGTTACTGGAACCTGCATTAGGCAGAGTCAGACCATGTTGCCAGTGCTTCAACAAGCCTAGTTCAGAGAAAATTACCAAAAAAAAAAAAAAGTCCTGAAATCCTTTCAGAATGGGTATTTGTAAGTATAAGCTCTTAATAAAATTGCTATGACATGAGATGGTAATTAGTGTATCAGAATGTTATGTAACGTAATACATTGTTAAAGAAGAAAACAAAAAAAGGGACGCTAACATCCGTCAAACCACAGGAAAGAATTAGTCTTTTAGTCCAAATTACACTTTAGCTCCTAATGCTATTAAATGTGGGAGAGAGCCGGCTCTGGAGAGACGTTTTTCTCTTCCCTTCGCTCCCCCTGTTAAAGTGAGACAGTTCACAAAGCCGCCTTGGCCCCTCTTTCCTGGTTTTTCACCTCTTGCCTTCCTCTGCCCCTCCTGCCTTCCTGATGGACGTACCTTTTCTTGAGTTAAGAGTTTGTTCTTTGCTGAACATTTGGGCTATACATAGGCCAACCTGCACGGTGCTACTCCTTTTGCAGCCGTGCTTTACGCTGCGGCGGCAGTAGCGCTGATGTGAGTAGGGAGAGCAGGAATGCCTAATTTTTTTGATTTTTTTTTTTTTTTAAATTTAGATTGTGTTTCAAAACAGAGCTGGAAGAAAGGAGGAGAGGCTGCCAAAACAGACAGCCAATAACACCCACGCTATGGTAGTCTTGTGAGGCCCAGATCCCTGCTTGCCTGCAGGTGGGGAGGGAGAAGGGTGGCAGAGAGCAGGCTTTTAATGAATTGCTGGCAAAAATGCCAGTTTGATCTTAAAGTGAGCAGAGGTAGACCTAAAGAGCATGAAAGAAAGCAAGAGTATCTTCGCACATAAACCCAAGAATATTTAAAGACATCTGAGACATAATTTTCCCTTGTACTTTTGAGTTCCGTCTTTATTTTAGCTTTGTCCTTTTTTTCTTCAGTGTAAGTTTTGGAAGGGTTTTTGCACGTTAGGGGAAGCTGAGGATATCTTCACTGACATTTTGAAAAGCCCAACTTCTGGAACGGGAGGGTTGTGAGATTCAAAGACACTCTGTCTGTGTGTTCACGAAGCCATTGCTGGAAAGGATGCACATCTAATTGGTACACGACTAGTTACTGCTGTCGGGAGAGACGGTCAAAGCTTGTCTCTTGGGAAGGGACCAGCTAACAATTTATGCCAATGTGGCAACAAGGGATTTGAATCTGCTGATCAAGCACAGAAACCTCAAAGCATCCTTGTGCTCTGAGTCAGTTCTGCATCAATGTAATAACATGTTTTTGTGCAGAAACATCAGCTATTATGTCGTGTCAATTGGTAATCCAATTGAAAATACAAATAGCATTAAATATTGTGGCCATTTATTTTGCAGCTGGTGTACAAAGATGGGGTTTGTGAAGACCATGAGAAGGAAAAGCTTTCACTGCTCAGTGCCTGTGGTCATGCCCACCGCTGGAATTGCATGCAAATCCCTGTTCATTACCTGCTGATGTTTTGCCTGGGGTAATGTTCTGGCATGTGCCAAAATGATAGCGAAAATGAGGAGGCAGGGACAGCACCCCATCTTATTTTATTTTATGTTTTTCTACTTGCTGTTGGACCCTGGGGCATTCAGAAATTTTGCATGTGTTTTTTGCCAGTAAACTTCTTGCGTGGGTGTTTATCACTGAGAGGATGGGAAAAGGGATGAGAGCTCCTTGCAATACAACTGGAGGAGCAGTGCAGGAAGCTTCTCATGGGTATAATAGGGCAGTAGAGTGAAGAATCTGACAAATGGCTTGTTCATAACTTGGAACCTCAAAATTTTACATCCTTGCTGTGTGCTTATCTATAGTTGCTCATGCCATCTTTAAATGAAGAGGCCTTTCCAAGTGGTTGTGTTTCCTTCTCAGTGCCCTGGAGTTGACACTACCTGAGCAGGCAACTGCCCAGAGCTTGAACAAGAGCTTTGCTGAGTTTCCAGGGAACTGCGGAGTTTGGCAGGAATGTCTAAATTGTTTCTGAAATACTCAGTCAGCTCCAATTTTGCTGAAGTCGGAGAAGTTCACAGAAAAGCCCATTATAGAAGTGCATGCATATGCATAGGAAAGGAGGGGAGAAGAGAAATTCTGCAGGTGTAATGAGCTGTTTTCTGGGATGATGAAGCAGGGTTGTGTATTCGTCAAAGCGCAAAGGAGGCTGGAATTCTTTGGGGTGAGGGCTCAGTGTAGCAAGAAAAGGGCTTACTTTCTGTTGGATTTTGAAGTTATGTCCAGTAGCAGACACAGATGGCACAACATCTTGGGCTGATTTGTTGTGTGGGACGTTTTGACCAGGTGAAAACAAGTGATGAGCTGTGAAACCCTCTGAGAGCTGGAGTCTCATTTCAGGAGTTCAAATAAGTTACCACTTCCTGCTCCTCCCTTTCTTCCCCCTTCACCCCATCAATTTACAGCACTCGAGAGCACTGTTACTGCTTGGGTTGTGGGTTTTTTTCAGTCTTTCCACCCTGCTCAGAGGAGTTGGGCTAGGCAGGGTCTTGTGTCCTTTCAGCCCCAGCGGTGATGGTGGAACTGTGATAAAGAAGTTCTTTGCCTCCTCCTCCTCCCCCTTCATCCCGTACAACAGACCTCTCAAATTAAGGTCCAATGAGCCCCAAATCCAAAGTTGATTCACATCATGGATGACTCCAGGAGCCCTTTGAGGTGGGAAGTCTCATTGGCCTGTGGTTTTCCTGCTGGGGGGCTTCTAAATTGAAAATAGCCTGGGGGTTGCTGGGGAAGTCCTGGGGAAGGGGCGTTTTAGGGCCATGCAGCTGCTCAACCACTGGCCTTCTCCCACTCTGCCTTGGTGTCCTTGCACTGAGCAAGGTTGGCAAGGCAAGGCAAGGATTTCACAGGAGGACTTTCTAAGCAGGGTTTCTGCAGCCCACATGTCTCATTCTGCCGCAAGCAAACTGCTCATACAAGCCCATGTGTCTGGAAGTTTATTTTCAGCATAAAAGAAGAAGTGCAGCCCTCTCTCCTACAGACGCCTTGAGCAACTGACTGTCTTTATCTCAGTGGTCCTGGCGTGGTAGGTATAGACAGCCAAGTGCCTTCTGGTGACAGGAGCATGCCAGGCAGACAGGGCTAGTATTGACTCCAAAAATAACATTGAATAATAATCATAGAATCATAGGATTGGAAGTGACCTTTGGAGATCATCTAGTCCAACCCCCCTGCCAGAGCAGGGCCACCTTAGAGCAGGTTGCACAGGAACCCATCCAGGCAGGTTTTGAATGTCTCCAGAGACGGAGACTCCACCACCTCCCTGGGCAGCTTGTTCCAGTGCTCTGCCACCCTCAAGGTAAAGAAGTTCCTCCTCATGTTTAGGTGGAACTTCCTATGCTCAAGTTTGTGCCCATTACCTCTTGTCCTGTCACTGGGCACCACCGAAAAGAGCCTGGCCCCATCCTCCTGACACCCACCCTTCAAGTATTTATAAGTGTTAATTAGGTCCCCCCTCAGACGCCTCTTTTCCAGGCTAAAGAGACCTAATTCCCTTAGTCTATCTTCATA
>VXBO01009575.1:120120-229993 GCA_013400135.1 Rhinoptilus africanus
GGGTCCTCCTTCTTGCCCTTTTTGTAGACAGGAGTGACATTGGCTTTCCTCCAGTCTTCAGGCACCTCGCCTGTTCTCCAGGACCTTTCAAAGATGGTGGAGAGCGGCCCAGCAATGACTTCCACCAGCTCCTTCAGCACCCTCGGGTGTATCCCATCAGGGCCCATGGACTTCTGAATGTCTAATTGACCTAACTGATCCCTCACTTGATCCTCCAATAATTATATTGAACATGCTGGACTCCAACATAACTGCTTGGGGACCCATTGCTTAAATAGCACTCACAGATAAATTAAGTTAGAGATTTGGTGGTGCTGGCCTTTGCAAGAAGTTCTAGCACAATTGGAGGAGCTGGGTTTAACGTCTACATGGGGTAACTTCACAGAATGTGTAACGTAGATTTGGTAACAGCGTGGAGTGCTTGGGGGAAACAGTGGCTGTGTCCCTGCTGGGGGGAGCTGTGCTTCACCAACGTGGCTAAGCCAGCACGCGTGGGGACACGAATGACCAGTGTAACCTGTTTGGATTCAGAATTATTCCTCACTGAAGTTCTTGAGACAACTGGGATGTAATGGAGGTCCTCTCAGTGCCTACACTGCTTTAAAGGGTTGGCCATCTGAGTGTGAGTAGTACTTGGCTTTTCCAAACTAGGGAAGCTGCCACTGCCTTCCCTCAAGGACCTGTACTGCTCAATGACTTTGAACAATGGTCAGCAGAAGTGGCTGATGACCTAAATCGCTGAGTGCATCATTATACAGGATGGTTAAATGTCAGGCTGTGCAAAGCGCTGCGGAAGGGTTTCAGGCTGTTTTGTGACTAGCTGATAAACCAGCAGGTATGATTGGTAAGTGTGAAATAATGCACAGGGGAGAAGGGGAAAGTGAGTCTAGTGCATATGGGTGTATAATAAACCCTTGATGAGGTGCTACTACCCTAAGAAAGATCTTTCAAGTTTCAGTTCACAATTAGCTGACAAAAATACACAGTAGAAATAAGAGTAGGAGAAGAGAATGGAAAATGTCTGTTGTGTTACTGCTTACATGCAAAATACACCTGTATAGTAAATATTGCATACTCTTTGGCTTTCAAAGAGGGTATTGCAGGGCTACGAAGAGCCAGGAGCAGAGACTAAATAGAAGAAGGTATGACTGATGGTGGGTATAGATGACTGAGGTGATAGACGTTTGTAAAATTGTGGATGCTGTGTAGAAAATGAATAGGAAATGTTTAATTAGTATTTCTCATGACACAGTTGGGGGCACCCAATGAAATTATCGGGCAGCAGGTTTAAAACAAACAAGAGGAAGTACTTTTTCACACAGTACATAGTTAAAATGTGGAACTCATTGCCATGGGATGTTGTGGAGGCCAAAAGTATAAATGGATTCCAAAAAGGATTATAAAAATTAATAGAAGAGAGGTCCATCAGTGGCTATTAAATACAATGGTCCGGATGCAGCCTCTAGCTCAGGAAGTCTCTAAGTGGCCAGTTGCTGAAAGCTTGGAGCATGTACCAGGGAAGGGATTACTCACTCAGTCCGTGGCCCATTCCTTAAGGTCTTTTCTCCTACGCATCCGCTGCCGGCCACTATCAGGGACCAGATGCTGGCGTAAGTGGACCTTTGATCTGACCTTACAAGGGTATCTTCAAATTCTTAGTTGTGCTGGGAATAGGTACAGCCAGAATCAGCTGCCCAACACACTTCTGTGAGGAGGTTTCAAACATCCATCTGTCCCTTTCCAGGTCTCTGGTAGTGGTCATGGACTGGCTGTCTCTGTGTTGGGAGTCTTACTTGGTACCTTTCACTGGCAGGCATCAACTGTAGTTATGTTCTCACTGTAATAAGCTGCTATGTAACAAAAGCAAAATATTTGGTTAGGTTTGTAAGCTTTTAGGGCAGAAAAAAGTGCACCAGGAAGACAGAGCAAAACAAAATCTCTTCCCTAGCAGGTCTGTGGAGGCTGTGCTCAGGGCAGGGATAAGTCGGTGTGTTACAAATCCCAGCCTCCCTTCCACACACATGACTAAAGCACTACTTTTATTTTTGCTTTTGTTGTCAGGTAAGGGGTTAAAGTCGTTCATATGGCCATGTGAAAGCCTTTCAAAGATAGTCAACAGGGATACTGGACAGTGAGCCTATCAGAATCGGTCTAAAAGTAATGGTGTGTCATTGTCTAATGGTAGCAGCTTCTCCAGTGCTGACAGCTGAGGTCAGCCAGAAGAGAAATGTGTGTGAAATATGCAGTTTTATCTCTTTCTAAATATTTTAATGATGTAGAATGGAGTTCTAGTGGAGGACAGAAGAGCGTTTTCTTGCCAGATCCATAGTTTGAGCTCTTTCCTTTGTGTGTTAACAGAATGACACCAGGCTTGTTAACTCACCGTAACTGATTAAGAAATGCCGACCTGAAGATGCAAGGCAAGGTAAGACTTGTTATCCTGCCTGTAGCTGAGACAGCCCATTATAGACCTTCATGTGAAGAGACACTGAGTAGACGTCGCAACTGAGCCTTGAATGCCAGCAGCTGTAAATACTGTGTGAGAGTGAATTTATGCTGTAGCTCACCAGTCAACATGCAGGAAATCACAGACTTCACTCAAGTGTTGAAAAGATAATGCTAATGGACTACCATATGCATTGCAAACATAGCTTGCTTTCCTTAGATCTGTGTCCAAAGCTGCTTCCCCTGCGAAACTTTGAAATGTGAAGTCTTATCAATGCTGACTCTTCTAAAAACATTCAAAAAGAATTTTTAAGAAAGCTGTCACCTTTATATGTTCCTCTTCAGGAGCGAGTGGTTATTTTCTCTAAATTTCCACCATTAAAAGAAAATGGAGATATTTAAACCTCCATAAATGCAGCCTGTAAGTTGTTTAAATTAACTTAATGTTTGGCACCTCAACTGACTGAAACCTAGACTTCTAAATGTATTTCAAATTGAATAATACAGAACTGTGCATTTTATAAAGCACTGGTTAAGTTTTTATTGTCAAGCAGATCCATTCGCTTTTCCCTGTCTTTTCTCACCCACCTTCTCCTTGGCGATAGGTTTGGCGATGGCTTAGTGGCACCCAAATCATGGGTGCAATGTCAGAGACTGGGCATCCGGAGCTCCTTCCTGTTTATATTGGCATCTGTTATTATTTTGCAGCTTCTATTTTGCTTGCTTTTATTAGCATTTGCAAGGTGTGAAGCAGGCTTCCGAACATGAGGAAAACATTCCTGTTCTGAAAAAGCTTGCAACTGACAATTTGTAGTAAGCGATGGTTTTGTACGACTGGTTTTGAAGGCAGCTATGCCTCTCTTCAAAGTTCTTCGTTTGTCCTGAACCCTGTTTTGGCTGCATTAACCATTAGCAATGTTAAGATGTGTTGAGGTCATTACGAGAGCTTCAGGAAGATCTGCCACCCACTCCAGATGAGAATGGATTCTAATATATTGATAGGACTCAGATACTCTGAGGCTATTGCAAATGCAAAGTGAAACATAGAATCACAGAATGGTTTGGGCTGGTAGAGACCTTAAAGATCATCTTGTTCCAACTGCCCTGCCATAGGCAGGGACACCAGGAAACATGTGAGCCTACTTCCTCTTAATACACTTAATTTGGAGGTTTGTGTCTTTTTGTTTTTCTTCTCACGTGCAATGTTCTGGTGGTATTTACAGCGTCAGTTACTGTGGCTCTGGAGAAGTGGTAACTCCTATTCAAGCAGAAGTTACAACCTCTTGCACCTTTGGCCATGTAAAGGGTACCCACAACCCAGCTGACGGTGACAGCTCCCTTATTCACCACATTTCTGCGCATCCAGAGGAAGGCCTCATAATTCCCTCATTTAAGAGGCAATTGCACACCAATGTTACAGTTACCTTTCGCGCATTAGTTAACTGAGTGATGATACAGAGCTGTTTCTGACAGCCAAGAGGATGAAATCCAGCTGGCAGATCTGCTGGCGCAGGGTCCCAGTCAGGCAGCCCTGCTCGCTCTGCATTTCTGGTGCTGCCCTGCTAATTGCTGGAATGTGACTCCTACCCACGGCGCCAGGGGAGAGCATGAACCTTGGCTAACGAAGGCTTGCCTAGCCCACTGCCAAAGCCTTGGCCACCCCCAGCTCCCAAGGCTGCTCCGCTTAGGTGGGTTGCTCGTCCGACACAAGCCCTCATGAGCTGCCCACCAAGAGCCCCGAGCCCTCCCTGCTGATGGCTGCACGAAAGGAGCGGTCCTTGCAGGGCACACGATGGCGTTGATTTTCTGTTTTCTTTTTAAGGATTTAGTCCACTCAGTTGGAAAATGCTCATCAAAGGCAGTAGGCGGGATGGTCTCTGATTCTGCGTGCTCAGGTTCACAGGGACTCTGGTGGTGCAGATATAAATCGTGCTCAACAACTGCGAGTGTAGCCTCTAACTTCGGTGGCACAGGAAGGCAGCAACCGTGTTTACTCAGGGTGCGCTCTATCTGTTGAAAAAGTGACCCACTTCTCCAGGGGGCTCTCATTTTTCCAGGGGAGTGTTGTTTTAAAACTTTCAAAGTGTGATTTTTAAGGTCAAGATGCATGTACCCTGTTTGAAAATTCTTTGCTTGTTGCTCAGATGAGAATGGATTCTAATATATAGATAGGACCAGGTTTAATAAGAAGGGGGGGATTTTTGACTTATTATCCCAAGACAAGACAAAACCATGAATTCAAATGAAAAAAAAAATCTGTATTCCTGCATGCTCTTTTGGATTACAGACAATTCTGAGTCACATTTTAGCTATATATTTGAATGAGGCACATCTTAGTTACTAGATTTGTGCGGAGAAATAGTCAACTTGCTTTTAGTATGACACAGTCCGAAAGAAATCCAGTAATGTGGAGCATGGATATGAACAGAGTCCTTGGCAGATGATGGAAATCAAGGGGTGCTAGGCTTCTGGGTACCTGTTTGTTTCCATGTTCCTGTGGTCCTCCCCTTTTGGAAGAGATGTATACTCCTACTTATCAACATTGTATGTGTCAGAATGGGGCCCCAGTGGACTGGTTGATGGAAAAACCTACTCTAGGAAGTCATCTCTGATTTGCAGCCTTTATGGTCTTTGTCGTGAAAAGGTAAGCAGGGTGGGAAAAGGGAAAACAACGAAATGGATGAGTAGCATGTGGCCAACCAGTGTTACGCTCTAACTCTTTCATATTTGATTTTGATGTGCTTAGCAGGAGAGAAGCTAAGGGGAAAGAAAACTAAAAGGATATGTTACAGAAAGGAATGGAGGTAAATGAGATGATTAGACTGGAGAGATAAGGGCAGGTGGAGAAAGAAACGGGTAAAAGCAGGCTCAGTTGCTGGTCAGTGCAGAACAGAGAGAGCTGGGGAGAGTTACCAGGGATTCGAACCAGTGGCTGGGCAAGACGTCCCTGGTCTGAGAGTTACTGTGGCGCAGAGAGCCAGCAAAAATCGCGGGGAGAGCGTGATCTCAGTCACACACCCAGGCAAAGCAGCTTCTTGGTCACACTGTCCTATGTGGCAGTGTATGCTCTTTGTGCCAAAACAATGAGTGTAATGGAGGTATTCATAGCTGAACGAATAACTGTATAATATTATGGAGTGTATTAACAGTCCTCTATAAAATGAATGGTCTAGACTATGCATAGAGAGTGTTTGGCCACCAGGCTGCTGGGAACCATGGACTCCCAGTTCCTGGAGGAGTCATTTACGATATCTGTGTGGCTGATCAGGTGTGAACCATGAACATGAACACATTATCAGTTACTGGAAGAGTCTAACACCAGGTAAAGCCATTCTCTGTGCAAGCGTGGTACCAGTGGAATCGAACTGAAGCAGATGGCAATGGAAATGGAGATTAGTCAGAACTGAAAGCAGTGTTTGAAAGACAAAATGTTGCCTGAATCCCTCAGGCTACAAGCGGGGATAAATCTTGGGGTTTGTATCCAAGACATCAAATCTGTTCTCAGATTTTGCTCAAAACATCTTTGCTTGCTATATCAGCATCTAATCTATCACCTACATGCTCCCAGGATCAGAGTGAAGCAGATGAATGTGTGATGTGCGGGGAGACAGTCTCAAGAAAATGGTGGGTACTGGCACCCCTCAAAGACCTGTTGTCAAGGTTCTGTGGGGCTGGTCTTCTGCCAGTCTTCATGGAAACTGGAACTGGGATTCGCGTAGCCAAGTGCTGAGCTTTGGGATGGGGCTATTAATGGTCTGTGCAAACTGTCACTCACCTGCAGAAACAAACAGCTGAGACACACCTTTCAGGTCCAGCCAAACCCAACGCTGTCTGTGGCGTTAGTGACTGCAGAGCATGAGAGACTCTGGCTACTCACCCTGGCCCTTTTGCTGACCATGCAGGGCAGCTGCTCAGGGAACTGGCTCAGGGAGCTGATTCAGCCAAAAAATAACTTGCCAGAAAAGCGGTCCTGGGCATTAAGGAGCTGGAGAAGAGCAGCTGTGGCTGAAAGATGGAGCTGTGCTAGGTCAGCATTTCCTCCAAAGCAATGCCCAGGGAAACCATCCACAGGGGAGTGTGGGTAATGCCACGGGCATTACCATCCAGCCTAAAAGGCAAGTGCTGAGACCTACACCAGTGGCTGTGCTCATGCACACAAGTGAGAGAAAGCACTGGCCAAACAAAGCAGCTTTCACTTTAGTGAGAACCCAGAAGGACCATGCTTTAAATATCACTTCGTCCATGCCCACCACATTAAGATAACTCCAAACAGTGCTCCAGGTGCAGAAGCTTTGGAGTCATTTGTTGTTTTATCCTTTTACCAACCTATTTTAGTTGAGAGTGAGCTGGCTGGAAGCTAAGTAAATGCTGAAGCTGAAACCTTAAAACTGGAACACAGTTATGAATTTAGCATCTTAAATTTTCCAGTGAATGCAGTCAGCTCTGCCTGACTTGGGGTCTAAACTTACTGCTGCCATGGAAACTTCCCAGTGCTTGTTCTTCCAGTACTGGTCTGAGAAGTCTAACCTTGTTTATGGTGCTAGGCACCACATTCCCATTTGTTTGAGAAAATTCATGACAATAGACACCCACCCTCTCACCTGCTGGTGGGCGTAGACCACAGTTAAAGCCGCTAGAGAAATTAGTAGAAACCAACAGGTGCATACTTTGCAGTACAGAAGGGTTTCTAGGAGGTCTGTTAATTTTGGACATGGATGGATCTTTGCAAAACAAGACTATGTGTACATAGTCCGATGCTCAAATTTACTCCCAGCTCCTCATAATTATTTTGGAGAAAAACGTCTGTTTGGAGTAGGGGACTGAGGCTTTTTCCTCCTCCTATTTCTTCTCCATCCGATCTTTCAACTGTAGAGAGCTGTTACTTTTTTGGAGCCTGTGGTTGGTGTGCAGTGGATTTAACTTTCAGAGAGTTCGGCTTCTCCTTGCAGTGGTCAAGCGCTCCACAACCAGGTGTAGCAAGCTGCTGTTTCCAGCCTAACGACCTGTCCAAACATGACTTTGTGATAAGGCATGAGAATGCCCATAACACATGATACTTGGAATAGGTCACTGTTGGGATATTTTGCTGTGCTTTTATTAAACTGGCTGATGTCCTCAGTTTGAACTGTCTGGTTCCAACAATAAAACTCAGCAGCTGTGAAGTCTATCAGGTGCTGAGGGACCTTTGAGCATAGGTTAAGCCCAATGTCTGAGATGTTCAGCTTTGGAGACTTCATGCTATAAAACTGCATTTGTTGGAAAATTTAAGCTGCTAAATCCACAAATGTGTTCCAGTTTTAAGGTCTCAGCTTCAGCATTTGTTTAGCTTCCAGCCAGCTCACTCTCAAACTGAAATGGGCTGGTAAAAGGGAAAAAAAGAACAAAACAAAAAACCTCGAAGGACTCCAAAGCTTCTATACCATGTCCCCAAAGCCATGGGGGTACATAACTCTTTCACAGGAGATTTTAGGAGCTTAGGTAATGATAGTTTCTGAATGCTCCGAGTTATTCAAGTGAAAGCACATGTATATGCCTATATGTTGTTCCTACAGAGGCCAGAGTTGTTCCACTTAGGCTAGAGCGCCTATACCACCTTGGTGCACACAGTAGAGAGGAGGTCTGTGTGTCTACAAGCACCTTGCACAGGAGAAGTGAAGGAGCCCTTTGGCCATTCCCTGATATTTCCGAGGAACTGAGTTGATAAACACAGGAGGTGTTTGAGCTAACTTCAGGTTTTGGGCTCAGAGCAAACACAAGAGGAAAAAAAAAGTGTCTGAAAACACCCTCAGCTTACAATGAAGTATTTTATTGGCAAAATACAGAAAGCAACCAGACGTCCTCTGTTCTGAGCAAATTTTCTAAGTAACACTACCCTCTCCCCCTGTGGTGGCTTGACCATTTGTTAGTGGATTGGATTCTTGTTTGGCAGCTGTTCTGATTTGGTATAGCAGTGACCCAACTAATCTGAGCTATGTACTGTATTGAAGAACAGATTTCACTTGGTCGCTTCAAAATAGCCATGTCGCTTTCTATTTCTTTTCCCATCGCTTTACTATCTTTGTTCCTAGGCCTGCCAGCACAGTGAGAGTCCCAGACCAGAGCTAGCATGGACAGGTTAAGCTGATTGTTTGCTTCTTGGTCACACATGGAACTGTAATAGCCCTTGGCTGGGTTTCAGAAAGCAAAGGTGTGCAATTCTGTGGCAGCTCCACCCCAGCCAGAGATGAGGGAATTATTCTCCCTAATTTACAATAGCGAGAGCAAGCAATCCCTCCCACAAAGTTGCAACACAAGACTCGAACTGCCCTAGCCAACTCCTGCTTTTCATTCAGCCTCTGCTTTGCGCCAAGGCGGAACTTGAAGAGCAGAAAAACAAGCAACTGGTGTGAATGTTGTTATTAGAAATGCGAGGCTGGCCTTTGTAGGTGTCCTCTTTAAAAATCTCAGTTTTTATCAGGACCGTGGACAAACCAAGAAGAAATGCTGGCAAGACCTTATGTCTAGTTATGGAGTTTAAACTATCGGTGCTTGCAAAACAATTTAAATGGTCTTTTTTGATATGTTTCTACTGTAGCCCCTGCCTCTCTGGGTTGAGGGAGTTGTTCACTGCTTCACAGGGGATCAATAAGCAGTATCAACAAACCTTACCTTTTTATCTTATACTGTATGTTGGCAAACTGGTGACTCTTCACCCCTGCAAGTGTCTAGGTGGAAACTGCCCTTGTTCTAAAGCAAGGGGCTGTTTGGTGAAGAAAGACACAAACAGCCTATATCCAAATAGCCTATATAAAGCTGTAGCGCCATCTCTAGCTTGCTCATGGCTGTTTAAGATCCAGGCATAAATGCAAAAACTCTGTGTGTGTGTATAGCTACACACGTGTGTTACACACATCCACCTGTGTTATACACACACGTGTACACGAGCACATACACAGTGTATATTTAAGCCTGCGTAGCATAGCCGTTGTTACATAACAATAGGCAGTGACCAAAGATGGATGGTGTAAATAAACGAAGTTGCTCATGTGAAGAATCCAGGCTGCTTTGCAAGACATTTAGCCAAGTGTAGAATGATGGAAGGCCAGAAGGAAGCACTGCAACAGTGCTGCCTGACCACCTGCATAATGCAGGCCATGGGACTTGCCACAACAGCAATTCACCTTCTGACCCTGATTTAGATGCCATTGCTGAAGGAGAATCTACTTCTGCCTCTTGGTACACTGTCCTAGTGCTCTCAAAAGTGAATGGGACTCCCTGTTAGGCTAGGTGGGTTCTCTCCCTCCCAAATTCAGATGTCTACAAAAGGGGTATCTAGACTCAAGCTTGTTTCCCTCTACCCCAGATTCTCTCTCTGGTCAGTGAAGAGATATAGGCACTTTTGGGGTATGACACATCTCATCCAAAGTTAGACATCTAAAGTGTGTGTAGATGAACTGCATCCTTTAAGATCCTTTTTTTGTCTGTTGACTATAAAGGGAGTCTAAAGTAACCAATCCTGATGAAGATACTGCATCAGTTGCCTAACCTCTGCCTTCAGTCTTTGAATCTTGTCCTCATATTTTCTGATAGAGCATATGAATTTCTGTTCCCTGGTAAAATGCTGTGGTTTGTCTTTCTTAATCTTCTTTGAGGAGCAAATTAAAGTTATTGGCTGGACTCTTCATAAGGCACATCTTTAAAACCTTTAGTTATTCTTTGAGTTCCTCTCTGATTTCCAGAGTTCCCCTGGACATCAGAGTTGGGTACACTGAACTCTCAGCAGTCATATGATTCCCACTATGGATTTAGTACAGGTCTGTTCACACATCCAAAGATCGCATTTGTGTTTTTGTCAAAGTGCAGCACTGCAAGTTTGCTATCAGATCATGAACCAAGATCTGTCACAGTCATGGATCCCTGAGGGGATTCTCTGCCTAGGGAGCATCCCTTAAAACAGTTGCTTGATGATTATTGCCATTGACATTTTGACAATACCAGTTTTGATTAAACTTATCATGCATTTTATTGATTTCTTTATCTTCTGTCTTCCTGGTCAAAATGTTAGTGCCCATCAAAATACTTCATATAAAGTTAAGCAGTTCTACCGCCCCTAGTTCTGCTGTGAAAAACTCTGTCATCTATTTAATTTGATAGGATTTATTTTCCATAAATCCATGTTGATTATCATTAACTATATAGAATTCTACGTCATTCTCAATCCTTTTGTCAATCACTTTGTTATTTTACTGGGGTTAGTATCAGACTGATAGAATGAGGTTGACCTATTTATTTACCCTTTAGCCTGGGGTACTAATATGACATTACAATTTGTCCATGCTCTTCCTCTTTTTCCTGTTTTCTCCACCCTTGAGTGTTGAGGGGGTTTGAAGTCCTGATGCACCTCTGTCTTCAAGTTGCCTAGTACAGCACTAATATGTGGAGTCACAGAACTTATGGCACGAAGGAGTCAGAAATATAAGCATTTGGACTGTTTTGGGTATCTTGCTCCACAGAAGTCATTGTTGCTTAACAGTTGTAGTGTTATGTGTTTTCTTCCTCTGGTAACATGAAAATGTTTGGTGGGAAGCTTGGAAACTAGGCATTAGCACGGGAGCAGTGATTTCAAGAAAAAAGCTGTTTGTCTGTAGATCCATAAAGGTGAATAGTTTTGACCAAAATTTAAGCCATGTATGGACTGCTTGTATTATTAAAGCCTAAGTTAGTGGTTCCTAAATTGTAGTTTGTGGATCCTAATGATCATAATGAGGCCATGGTAAGCACTCTTTGTATTTCATTGGCACATTAGATTTGCCAGCTGCACTGTAATATTTTGTTTTCTATGGGGAAGATGCTATGATGCTGATGTGCGTGCTGGGAGTAGCCCACCTTCTTCAGCCCCTTTGAACACTGACACTTCACTCTGTGGCACAATCTCCCATTGTGCAAAGGATCACAGCACACTACTTTCTTCTCTGACATACCTTTTCAGATCACCAGATATGGTGGGTTCTGCTACTACACTCCTCATCGCTCTGAAATGGTCCATGGGCAAAACCACCCTGGGAAATAGGTGTGTGGAAGAGCTTTGTCCTAGGACCTGGCGATGAGCTCTTGAGAGGAATCAATTGAGCATCCTTAGCTGTTTGCAGCCCAGAGACTTCTGCAAAACAAGCCTAATTATCACAGAACGTCACTTAAAGGCATTGAAAGACATTGCTGTTTGCTGTAAAAAAAAAGGTGTGGACCAAGATATACTGCTAGATTTTGGAAATGTAATTAAGAGGCTATCTACAATGTAAACAGTCCCAATAAAGTTGGTAGAGTCACTACAAGAGGCTGGATAGTGAAAGCCAGCCTAGCTTATGGTAGCCCACTGACTACATTAGTTTATTGTCTTGAAGTTAAATCCTTCGCAAATGATTTAATGATGTTTTGAATATTGGCTTTTTAGTTGTGCCTTTGGGTTCTAAGGGTGTCTCAGGCTAAAAAGATTTTAGAGACAAAGGAATAAACCTTTGTCTGTCAGCCTGTCTGACTGGTTGATCTTGGAGACAGTACATCTATATGAAAAATATCCTTCTAAGGGTATTTTATGATGGAAACGGAGTTGTTTAGAGGGAGGAAATGGATATTATCCGGTGGAAGCTATTGCCAAGGTCCTTCCATTATTCACAGAATCAACATATTCCTAGCTCCAGGGAGAGGTACTCCACCAAGCAGAGTTATAATCCAGGAGCTATTTCTCAGGGAACAATAGGAAATTCAGAAATGTCGAGAAACCTGTAGAGGGAATGGAATATTTGCTCTCCAGGATAGTTGTTTGTGAACAGCTCGGGTGCTCTCTGTGGGAGGCTCCAGGCGTGCCTCTGCTGGCAGGATCTAAAGCTCATGGCACCCTGCACACCTACGCAGCAGGCTGCTCTTGCCAGCTGGGGACTCCAAGTTTGGAGGAAAGCCACTGAAGTTCGACCTGTGTTGTGTGTGTGAATCAGGTGGACAATTCCCACAGTTCTGCAGAAAGATCGAGGGCTAGCAAGGAGAGCCTACCGGTTTGGGATAAGGACTCCCACCACCTGGATCACTTCTAGCTCACGATGTACAGTGTTGATTGCCACATTGATGTCCCAAAGCAGCAGATTTCAGCTCTGATGGAAAGATGGTGGAAAAAGCAAACCAGACAATGGAAAGGGTCATTCAAGGGTTCCAACAATCTGCTTTGAAGAGCGTGTCGGTGTCTGGCAGCTAACACTTTGAAAGCCTACCTTCACGCAAAGTGGGGCTTAAGATCACCTTGATGCTGATTTTCAAACAGAGTAGCAGCTAATAGTGCATGTCGGGAGAGGAAAAATGTGAAAAAACACTAAAACACACAAACCCTTTAAAGGCTGAAGGCTTGCTGGTGCACATGCTGCTCTGCTGTGAATTTTATGTCTGCCTGTAGATCAGAACAGGAAGCAAGGTTTTGAGAGCTTTTGTCAGAAAACCTCAAAGGTTTTGATGGTATTATAAATGTCAAGTGTATTTTAAAAAGGAGGAAAGTACCAGACTCTGTTCTGTACAAGACAATAGGGACTTTATAATATTACAGGAAGCTGCATGTGAGAATTACAGAGAAGTTAAGGTCTGTAGTATTAATGCACTGTAACAACTGAACTCTCAACACATTCAATTTATCCTTCTTTCAGTATATTCCCAGGCACATGCAGTATCACACTGGTTGAACTGTGGAGTGTAGACTTGTCATTTACAAAGCACTTAGAGAGAAATTTTCCCCAAGTTTCGGTCCTTCTAAGTGAAAAGGTTAAAATAAAACAATCAAACACAAGCTCTTATGCTTGATTGCACATCAGATAAGTTGATCAGCAGAGAGCATTGTTTTTAGCTGCTGGTTTTGAAAAAACGAGAGAAACAGGGATGTTAGGAGGACACAGAGTAGGAAGGTAGACTATTTCTGGACCTAACGCAAGAGGTGAGCTGGTGATTGTTCATATCTCAAAGATGTTTGAAATAAGCACGGAAGTAAAAGCTTCTGCCTCGGACCTGGATATATGCTGAACACAAAAAGCTAAGATTACAATATGCTTGAACACACCGTAGGAAGCTCAGAATAAGAAGTGACCCTGAAAATACTTCAGCAATCTGCCACTCCTTTGCTGCTGGCCTTGTACCAACCATCTATGATTCTGTCTTGGCTGAACTGAAGCAGAACCTATTATAATCCACCCAAGACTAAATTGTCTGTAGATAATTGGACAGTGGAGAAACTGAATTGTAAAGTACAAATGTATCCAGGGGAGAATATAAAAAACACATTAAGGAGTCCTGAACAAGTGTTCTATCTCCCTTATTCTGCAGCCTTTGAAGAGCATTTTTTTTTGTTCTTCGTTTCTTACCATAGATAGTTGTGCGGAAGATTTCTGAGCTGATAATATACATGGCTTAAAAGCACCATGTTGAACCTTTCAGATTTTTTTTCTATTTTATACCAGTAGGCCAATGTTGACTGTGTATAAAAATGGGAAAGTGAAATTTAAAAAAAATTCAAGTTGCCTTTGTAACCTGAGAGAGAGAGAGTAACAAGTGGTACGGACTACCAGAGCCCACTGCAGCTATTTCTAGGCTTTATTTTGTTGCTGTGAAATGTTTATCCAGTCTAAAAAGTAGTAGGGGGAGAATGTATCCTGTAAACCTAAGGAACATCTTGCCATTCTAAAAACATTCATTTATGAGCTCAAGAAGAAAACCCCCTTTGTCACCTTTTTCAAGTATTATCCTTTCCCACTAGCCTTGCTAGGACATGCCAACTCTCCCAGACCAATAAATATGAGAACAGTAGATGTGGCGAGGATAAAATTTCTTGAATTACTGATGAGCACAAAGCTGAGCTGTTGCTTACAGCTGCCTTGTGCTCTTACCACAGGAATAAAGGCCAGTCTGCATGGCAGGCTGTGGCGTGGCTCATGACACCCAGTGCTCCTTTTTCCATCTATAAAGATTGTTTCTGACTATTGACTTTTTTCTGGTCACATTCCTCCTTGGAAAAGAGTTGCCAGGGATGTCTTCTTGGTGGACTCAGCTACCTGCTCCTTGGGCACTTGTCTGTCCCTCTTGCTATTCCCCTAGTGACCGGATCAATGCCCAGCCTTTTCTGGCACCTCTCTCAAAGCTTGCTTGTCTCTGCTGGTATTTGTGGTAATTTATAGTAGCAATCTTCCCAGGTCTAACCCAAAGCTTACTGCAGCCAGGAGCAAGCCTGTGAGCCAGTGGGGCTATTCCTGCAGCTAAACTGAAGCACTGGCATGATGGGTCAGGGCCCAGGGACGGGACACAGACGTATCAGAGGGAGGTTCCTGGAGGTCAGTAAGGATGGCACCCTGCAAGAGAAGCAGTCCAAAGGGTAGTTTCGATTGGTGCAAATTCAAATTCGCTTCCCAGCTGATGTCAATAGGACTTGACGGTGTGGTCATTGTACATGCACGAGTAAGTGCTTCTCTAACCTGTGTCTTTTGTTGGTAGGGTAGAAGAACAGAGAGTAGAAAAAAGAGAATAATTTTAAGAAACTATTTTGAAACATTATAAAACTAACCTCCTTGTAAATTGAAGAAATTAAACTTCACAGAGGTATTTTGATGCTTTAGACTTGTGCATTGAGATTTATCATGTCAGTGACTTGCACTTGCTTAGTATTCCTTTCCTAACTGTGCTGAATTTCTATATCTTTACCTTTTATTAGTCAGATCATATTCCTGGTGCCTGGAGTAGGGTTTGTGTAGGCAAAGAACAAGGAAGATTGAAGTCTGGGTAATCATTATTATTTCAGCTCTGCTTTCGTGCCTTCAGAGGTCATAAAAATCGTCTCTTGCTGCAGATATTATTTTTCACACACTAAAAGGAAAGATTAGAGTAGATTTTCTTTTTTTGTCCTGGACTTAGTGAAAGACTTTCAGGAAGTATATTTCCCTTTCCCAAAACAAAAACATGGAGTGACTGAAATGCAAGGAATCATTTTCATATTGTTCATTTCCCACTGCAGCTCAAACAGATCGCGCTCTGGAGCTCCCCAGATCATAGAGGTTTTGATAATGTTAAAGATATGCTCGAGATCCAGTCACCCTTGAGTTAAAAGGATGCAAACTATGTCTAGCAAACATGGCATTTCCATAGGAGATTTGAATTGGTTTGCTTTTGTAGTGCTGTTGCAAAACAGGCGCACAGAACCACCTCACAAGCAAAACAGAGGCATCAAAAAGACAATATACCTTCCTTCCTGAGGCAGATATTTCAGGAGTTGGGGAAACACAGCTTCCTGTGTTCTCACACGGATTTAGATAATGAAACTCTTGACTGATTCAGAAAGAATAGAGCATTACACAGTTGCTTGAAAATATCACTGTGTTATTGTACAACGTGTCGTAGCATTAAACTGCCAGCTGTAGTGAAATCTTCTGTGTACATGTCCTAGAAAACAATCATAACCCCCGGGCTGTGACTGGTCTTTCCACAATGTACTCCGGCAGGGATGGGAGGAGCTGGGGAAAAGTGGCCGATGGGGGAAAAAAAAAAAAAAAAAAGCTGTAGCAATAATGAACATAAAGAGATTAGAAATGGCTGGTTCATTTCTATTCTTTTAAAGATGTGATTATAGGTGGGGCTGGTAGCTTTGATTATCACTGAAGTCATGTGATACCTTGCAATTCATATTCTGTTTTTATTTATTACTCACGTTCTCAAGGCTCAACTACGTAGGCTGAAATTTTCATTGTGATGTGTTGCCATAAGGTAAGTATAATAGGCAAATGAGACCAGAATGGCCTTTTTTTTTTTTTTTCCCTCTTCTCCAAAAGAGAATTCAAGATAAAGTAAAAGATTTTACAATGTTATTAACATTTTATTACTTTTTCTTTTTTTCTTTTTTTCTTTTTTTTCAAATGTTCTCGTTTCCATGCTTCCCTCTGCTTTGTAACAGAGATTCAAAATACAGTAGGAAATTGTTGCTTTTTTATCAAAGACATCTCTTTTTCATCCCTGTGAGAATCTCTCCTTGCTTGATCAAGTAATAAGCTATGCAAAATCCGCATTTTGCACAAATTTGAGGTAGAAATTTGTAGGACTTTTTAGAGTTCAAGTCTCCTGAAGATATGTTCCTCACTGGCCGTCTTACAGCCCTGATGATGTCCTCATATGCACACTCCATCCCTGCAGAACATCTGAGCCTATGGTGAGTTGGAAAGAATCTCCTGTGGCTGTGTCTTGAAGTGCTGTGGGCTGTGGGAGCAGCCACTGGAAGTGAGAATGGGATGCAGAACAGCTCTCCTGTCCATTATCTTTTCCTGGTGCCCCAGTAGTATAGAGGAGAAAACTGTCTTATCCAAATATAGGGGGGTAAAATGTGGACCTCCGTAGGTAAAGGTGACAAGACAGGAGAAAAGCAGTGTTGGGAGGCCAAATGAAGGGAAATTCAGTTTAGGTGGAAATGGGAACTAGCAAAAAGGGAGGTAGGTGAAAAGGCAGCTGGGGTCAGATATGCAGCTGAAGAAAGGAGAGACTGCGACTGACTGAAAAAGAACAGGAAACAGTGAAGGGAAGAAGATAGTCTAGAATATAGATCAGGACCACTGGCATGAACTGGGTAGATGTGTATGATGTAGCTTGAGCAAGGGGTAAGACAGACTGGGACAGAGGCATTTTGGAGGGGCTTGGAAGAAATTGGCCAATATATTCACACTCCCTTCAAATCTAGAATTCCTGATTTTTATCAACTGTCTTGCTACTGGCAGGTCATTTCTATGCTATCCAGTCTCCATTGTTTCCACTCTGTCAATGTTCTCTTAACCAGGTTTATACTGTTCAAAAAAATGAAAATGTCTACAAAATTTCAGACTTCCTAAATCTTGAATTCTAAATGATAATGATGTTACCTGAAAGTTCATGGTGTGTAATTCTCTACCCAGCATGTATAGTACATACATACAGTATACTGTACAGATAGATGGGTCCATTTCCAAATTTTTTTTAGTCCAAAACCAAGATGAAGTGAGAGGCTAATGCAAGAGAAAGGAGCAACAAAGTACACGGCAGCACTGGCTACACACATGGTGGTGGCAGAGGCTGCACAGGCCAAGTCTATTTTCTACCCATAAAGAGACAAACAAATTTTTTTCTCTGCCTCCTGAGTTTCTGCAAACCTGTTTATCCCGGTGAGGCAGAGCCGGAAGCAGAAAAGAGACCTTACAGGATGACCATGAGTCTTCAAGTCAGAGCAGAACTTAAAACTTGATGTTGGAGGTCCATTTGTCCCAGATGTGATAGAAATGTTCAGTGTCCAAGGTTGTATGTGTTCTTCTCTATGTGAATGAGGAGGAGGATGAGAGCCTTTTCTCTTCAGATAGGAGCCTGAGCCAGGAAAAGTTAGCTCCTTCTCAGTGTCCTGATGGAAGATCCACAAAGCAGGCACACTGTGCTGCTTCTATTTCAAAATAGCCACCTTTTTTCCCAAGCATGTGAGAACATGGAGAACCATAACCACTCACGCTAATGTGGATTTGGCAATATGATCTCTGAACACCTGAGGGTTTATCAGTGCAAGATGGCAATGTTGCAGTACTTTGGGAAAACAGCAGAATAGGCAGGCTCTGAAATAAAGTGAATTCCTAGACCTCTTGTCATACTTTCTTTTACTGCTGATACATCTGTATAATAGAAATGGGAATTTTTGTCTTTCACTTGATTCATGTCAGAGCCTTGCTGGAAAGCAGAACACAACACAGCTGTTATCAAGAGACTTGAGTTGATATTAACTTGAAACGTTTGACGTACATGGGGGTGAGCAGTGCTGAGCAAGCATTACGTCAGTGGCACTGCTTGTCAGGCTTGCCCACTGCCTTGAGACAGCTTTTGGATAAACGATTTGTCCTGTCTTTGAAGGCACTACCATGTCATGTTTCTACCTGAACAGAAACAAGACCTTGCTGAAAAAACAGCTATTGTACTTGGGTTAATGGCAAAATAATGGAACTCTAAAGCAGTTACAATAAAAAGATTGCTTCTGAACAAGCCAGCTAAGGCAAGGTAAGGCTGCAGCAGTTATTTGCTGGTGGGAATGTGAGTCTATGGAGGATGGGGTACCTTTAATTTTAATGGGGGGTTTCTGCTAGCTAATTTTGATGTAGAATGAGGGTCCCTGTTTAAATTTTCTTCTTCCATTTCCGTTTTCTCAGTTCAACAGAATTAGAACTGATGTGTAAAGTGCTTATATTACTAGGAACAACAGTAGGAAACCCTTTGTTAACCTTAATTTCCCATCTAATATTTCTCTGCAGCGTCAGCCAGTCTCCAAGGAGATAGGGTTGTTGACAATAACTCCAAATTGCTATGTAACTGTCAGAGTGTGCAGCTTCTAAAGAGCAATTTGTTAATTTTGCTTCTGCTCATTTGTGGGTCGCTGGTGGTTTTTTCTTTTCCTTGGAGACTGTGCAATATCCAGAGTTTCTCACATCTCTTGAATGTTAACTAAATGACAGACCTGAGTTTCCTACCTAAGAAACAGTATATTCCTATCAAGGGCTAAATCCTGCAGGTTGCTGAGATACTACTGTAAAGCAGTGAGAATCCTGTGCTTTTTAGGAAGCTGAGAGCATGTGAGAGCACTCAGTACCATAGGCGTTACATAGTTACTTGGAGGATCTAGAATTTGTCTTTTAAGATGAAATCCTAAGATATGCAGAAACCCTGCTTGCCACCATGAAAAACTGAAGGTGTCCAGCATAATACACGGTCCCATTTCTGGATGGCATGGAGGTGGGTTTCAGAGTCCACGCTGCTCTACAGAACATACCCAGAAGAAGTGCAAGTATTCTGTGTCTGTGAAACTCTCTTGGTAATTGCAACAGTCCAAAGTGTTTTGCTGTTTTACACAGTCCCGTTGATGAAAGAACCTCGACAGTTCATGGAGGAAATGTTAGACTCGGTGAAATGCTGTATTTGGTTCAACAATTGTAATCTTCGAACAGAGCCTGTGTCGTTTTCCTCACCACCTTTCTCCTACCTGGGGTGGCTGCTCTCCAGGGCTGTTGATGTGACTTTCATTCTCCTGGCAGGAGGGAGTGTCAAGACTTTGAAACTATCATACTTATTTTTCATTCAGGAATGGTAAGAAGGTAGTCTGCTCGAGATTTTTCACCCATTGCTGAGTACGAAAGCAAAGCAGAGACCCAAAATAAGAACCGTTCTTATCTCTGTGGCACAAGAGCTTTTCCATCCCCTGGAAAGGTGAGAGGTGAAAGAGGAGTAAAGCATGGGTCTGCATTGTCATTCACATTTCATCCAACTCCATGAAAATAATGTAACTTCCAAGGAGCTACATTTTGTGTGAATGAAAACACAGTTAGGTTTAGCATTTTGGTATTTTAGCTGCTCTTAGCCATTAAATAAATTTGTGAAGGCTGGAAAATTCAACATAGGTTTTTGGAACATCAACAAACTCTTGACAAGGAGAAATAAAATACATAAGAACATGAAAAGAAAAACGTGCACGGTAAGAAGTAAAACAAGATTGAAATATTCCCTTGCTTCACTCCTGAAGGAAAAAAGTAAGGCAATTCATAGAAACAGTGACTCAGAGCAGCAATGATTAGTGAAAGAAATAATTAGTTTATGATTAGCCTTTTTTCCTGTGTGTTCTCATGTTTGGGTAAAGCATATTGTTCTTACAAATGTTGAGCGGACATTTATCACATCCTCTGTCATAATTATTAGTGACAAGTCAAGTCTGAATGAAAACAAATGGAAGAAGTAAGTGTTTATCTCACTGTGAATTCTTTCTGATAACGTCTCCTGAAATTCTTTCCATCTTGTTCTTGCGGGAACTGAAGGAGCATTTTGACCCTGGGACATACTGGGTGTATACCATCGTTAATTGAAAAGAGCATCCCCTTTAACTCCTCTAATGGTAGAAGAAAGAGGTCAGTTTCATTCCTGGGAACTTTGCACTTCTGTTGTTTTTACACATTTTAAAATTTTAAATTGTACTTAGTTGAACTGTACAGGGCACCTATTTAGTCCCTCTGACCTGCTCACAAAATACCCACAATTGTTTCCAAGTTTTCTACTGGCAAAGTTAAGCCTGGATGAGTTTTCTCTCAGTATGAACTGGTTTTCCAGAAGAGGAAAACTAAGAGAGACACTAGAATTTCCTCTGATGGGTACTCAACCTGGGAGGTGTAGGACCAGTATTTTGAGGAGTACCCCATTGTCTCAAAAGGTGAGAAGAGGTGAAGCCTCTGGCACTACTGCTCATTCACAGCCTTTCCTACTCTGGTGCACTGGTGTTGGGAGTTGTACTGGGTATCAGCGGAGGAAGGAAACAAACCCATTCAACAAAGAATGGGATTAATGCTATTACCATGTGTTTGCTCCCAGAGACTAGGCTGGACTAAGACAAAGAAGGCTTAAAGGGAGAAGAGCCTTGTAATAGTTACTCCTTTTGACCCTCGAGGTAAAACGCCTGCAGATTTCAGCGACACCTTTATCCTAAAGGTCCTGAACTGATCCATCATTTCTGAAACCAGATGGTTCTGGGGCAACCAAGATCTCACAGAAAAGGGCTCCAAAGTTGCCTGAAAGAGAACTGCTTGTTTTTCTTAATGCTTGAATAAAATATTTGAGGATTTTTTTTTTTTTTTACCCTCTAAGGAGTTCTTACATTAAGTATATGTTGAATCAACATTTCCCATGAGTTTAAAAAACGTAGTACATGAGTGTTATGCAGTATGTCTGATAACAAGGAATGGACTTGGTTGCTTTTCATGCTGTTTGTGAGAACCACTGGAGACCACTGTATGGAGCACTGGGACACTGTAGGTGTTTGACTGCAGGGAGATTAGGTGAGGTCAAGCTGATAATGTGAATCTTCCTGGGGGCTTTCATTACCTCTTTGTTGAATGACTTTTATCCAGAACATGCCTGTTGGACTGAGGGAATAGAGAGACTGGGGGAGAGGAAGCAATTTCAGGGGAACAGTACATGGTTTGGAGAAAGAACACTAGCAACCGGCTGTTAAAGGCAGTCTGCTTTGAAGGAGTAAGGACAATTTCATAGATAGGCCTAAGAAAGCTGGTTTTCACCTTCAAAATGTGACAAAAAAAAAGACTTTTCTTCATCTGCTTTGAAACCTACAATCAAAACAGAACAAATCACCAAATCAACAGATTTCTGTGGCAATTGGTCTAAAGTCAAGTGCTTTAAACTCTCTGCAGTTTTAACAGTCTTAGGAGCTTGCTCTGGGCTCCTAAATATTGGTTACACTGATGGAAAAGAAAGGCCTCTTTGCTTCTTAGCATGTTAAGAAACATTCTTGGTGTCCTTTTAGACTCCAGCAATGTTGTCTTCCAGATGCCTTGTTATGGGGTTGGGTTGTCGAGATGTGGGGATGGGAGAGCTGGGAGCCTGAGAAAGTCTGAAACTTCAGGGAAACCAAACCTACACTGCAAGCCTGTGATTTAGACGGCAGTTTGAGCAGATTAGGTAGAGGTTATATACCCAGGACACAAACATAAAATCTGAGTCCTGTCCAGCTCAGTGGGTTGTTGTGTAGCAGCAGGATGGGGTAGGTCATATAGTCTGTGGGTGATTGTGGTTGGACCCCATAACATGTCTGTAGTAAAAGGAACCACCTCTGGGACTTTGCCCCTTGTTTTGCTGTCTTGGGACCTCTGTATAAAAACCCTATCCATAACATTCTTCTCTGGTTTGGATGGGGCACTGGTTCGCAGAAATTTGGTGCCTGTAGTATGCAAAGGTAGCGGGAACATTATTTGACCTCATTGGTTCCAATATCTTATTATTGCTTCCTTATTATTGGTTCCAACATCTTTTTTTTCATTTTTTTTTTTTAAAGTTTCTTTTTTCTGGCATCACTTCTTGTGACTTTGCTTGAAAGCAGCTCAGAGATTTGTCCCCCTGCATTCATTTGCTCCTGTAGTCAGTGTCTTGAAGGTGTGTTTATGAGAGTGGTCATGCAGTTTTGCCTAGCGAAGGCCAGGACCTGCCTCTGGCCCATACAGAAACTCAGGGGGATGCATCCCTGGATGCTGGTACGGAAAGGGTCCCTCAAGGCTGGCAGCCAGCAGTCAGAGACAGGTGCCAACCAAACTCCCAAGCAACCCTGTATACATGGGGATTAGCAGAGGCTGAGCATGAACCTTTTGTCTTTAAAAGCCAGCCGCTGTTTAGTTTGCTTGCTTTTGGAGAGATTTCCTCAGCAGATGAATTGATTTGGGAAAAGAAAGCAAAATCTTCTGGCTTTAGGCCACAGCCACTCTAGAAAAAATAGGAGAGAGAGAACTATTTAATGGTGAACTATTTGAGGCGGAAATCAAAGGAATTTGGGGAGCAACAAATTGGGCCATACCAGCAGGTGATCCTTGGTTGCATCACACCAGTTTGAAATGGACAGATACATAATTCAGATAATATACTACATAGCGGTCCTTAATCAGACAACTTTCAGTTGTCCTGAGGTGAGTGAACTGAGATTACTTTCAGGTCACACTGCTTTCTTTTTAATTTTGCAGTCCTTGTTGAGCTGAAAATACAGTAAAAAATACTTTTTTCACGTGGTATTTCAGTATTTCTCTCCTGGTCTGAGCAGAGGAAGCAGAGAAGAATGGGAAAATAAATAAAATCAAGCAAGTTTTTCTGGAGGATCAAAAGAGTTTGATTTGAGTTTTTGGGCAGAAGTTTGAATTGCTTTTTATTTTCTATTAGTTTATTTTCCTTCCACCCTGGCTCTGAGCACTGTGTACTTTCAAGATAACATTGTTCAAAATCTTATGAAATTTACACATAAACTGTCTTAAATGAAAGGGAATATTTAAGTTTGGAGATAGTTGTAGAGTGTCGTGATCTAATTACAATAGCATTTTTAAAGGATAACAAGCGTCAAAAGAAATAAACTGGATGTTATGGAAAACAAAAGTAGGGCCAAGAATCTAAGGCTAGCCAGAGAAATTAAACATTGAGGCTTTTCCTTTGGAAGGTTTTAAATCAATTTACTGTTGGTGAAAAGTGCCAGATTCATAGCAGAGGAAAATGATGCCTTTTATTTATTTACAGGCGAGACTGGCATGCGGCAGTGACAGCATCTCTTCTTTAGACTATCGCTGTACTTTGACACTCAGATGAACTGACCACCAGGAAAAGCAGCTGAAAAGTCCTTCTGTCTTTCTTCCCTTCTCTCCTCTGAGCTTGCCAGCAGCCCAGCCACGCTTTACTTTCGAAAGCGGTTTCAATCACGTGGATCGACCCATCAAGAGGTGCACTAAGACAAATGACTCCTCGCATTCAAGTCCAGGAACAGCTGTCAGACAGTCAAAAAAAATCACAACGTTTTTTCTTATTTTTTATTGGCACTCAAATTTGAACACTTGTGGATCATGGACTGAGATGGACTGGGGACAGAGCTTCTTTTTTTTGGAGCACAGAGTTCACGCCTAGGTATATTCATTATGTATTTCCACCATGCTTTGGGAATAGCAGGCAAGGAGACCCTCCACGAATATTAGTTGCCCTCCAGTGAGGCAACATTGTGAGGGGGCTAGCGAAAGAAAGTGGTGGTTTTCAAACTGCTTGTGAGGAGTACAGGCTTTTGATGGCGATAAACGCGTCTTTTCTTATTTCTTCAGAGCAGCTTTCTTTCAGGGCTCAGACTTCAAAATTGGCTGATGCAGTAGTATCTGCAGACTTTGTACGGTCCCTGTGGGAGTCCTCAGGTGGTAAGTTAAGCTGGAAGATCAGGAACTTTTCCATAAAATATAATATTTTCATGAGGTTTTTGCCTCCTACTGAATGTAGAACTAGGGCTGAACGAGGGAATTCATTTTTTGTTGGATGTTCAGTGAGTAGCTGAAAAGAGAGCCCTTTCATAGGGCCCCGGGTTCGGTGGTGGGGACTTCATCACGGGGTGAGGAACGCCTGGCTACCTGGCAGCCTCTTTAAAACCCATCTCCTCTCTGAAACACACAGTTCAAAGCAACCTATGGCTCATGGAGAAGTTGTTAAGGTATCAAACACATCTCATTTGGGTGGAGATTGCTAAGCTTTTTGGGCTCAAACTTAGCTAGCTGCTAAGAAATCAGGCCAGAGATGCTTAATAGCTTCACGCCATTTGGAGAGTTGCACGCAGCGGAGGGGAAAAAGGCAGTGCCCGTCTGCAGCTGTGGATGACGCAGCTTTGAATCACCACGGCTAATGGGATCCACTGACTAATTGGGTGTTTCCAGTAAGCAGCCACTCACCAAGGAGGTGAGGGAAGGGAAGGGAAGGTGTCTGTCGCGAGCTCTCTGGCATGTGGTACAGCAGATGCTGTGAAGCTTGGCCTGAGATAAGGCAGGGCAGTTGCACAGAGCCTGTCTCGTGTCTGGCAGTCCGGGGCCTGGGTATTAAAACAAAGACTGGAAAGGAAATGGTGACCTGTTATAAAAATGAAACATGATAAGGCATTGCAAGGAAAGACTGGAGGGGAAACTAGTGCTCAGAGGACTGTTTTCAAACATCTGAAATCCAATTCCTAGGAAAAGGGCAAAAATGAAGAGCAGGGTGAGGGAGCTCCAGGAGCTGTTGCAGCCCTGGTGTGGATGAGGGAAGGGAGGCTGGGGTCAGGTTTTGTGCTGCCTGCTGCAGCCACTGGTGGGGTGATCCCCGCTCCTCACCTGAGCATCCCCCTTAGATCGCAGCCCCTTCCCAGACAGTTTCTGTGCTCCGGCAACCCTGGAAATCTCTCCGTGACTCGCAGCTTCAGGGAATTACTTTGCTTTCTTGAGCAGAGAGGAAGATTCACTGCAGGCAGCCCCCGATTCCCACGTGTGCTGTTGCTGGCTCGGGATGCCATCCTGGGGTGGCTGGCCGGTGAGGGCTGGTGCCAGCAGTGGGAAGGGCCGATGGCTGGCAGCCTCCCACAGGGGAAGAGTTTTCACGCAGAAATATCACTGCTGGGTCCTTCAGGAGAGAGAGAGATGACTCCCTGCAGAATTTGAGAGGAAAACGTGAAAGTATTCCCTCCTGCCTCCGATAATAAACTTCAAATGGCCAAAGGAAGGAGTACTTACCACTTGCAAAAATATTTGGCTTATTGAAAAACCCCGGAGACAACAGCACTTCACTGGTTTGTATAGAGGCTCTGCATTGGTAAAGGGCTTGCCAGCTTTTATGCACTGCCCCACCAATCTAAATTAATTTGAGATTTTTGGGACTGACTCCAAAGGTGATAAAGTCAGTCAGCTTTCATTTCCTCTCATTCTTTGATCTCTCTCCTGAGGCTGCCTTCAATGGAACATAATGAATTGATTTTATTGTTATTCTTGATGATGAGATGACATGGTCCCAGCGGAAATAGAAAAGAAATCATCAATGTTTTTTTGTTCTTTATTTTCCCCCAAACAAGATTTCAGGAATTTTAATTTACTGGGACTGTGTTTTGGGGAGGCTGCATTGCTCTCTGCTGATCTCTCTTCATTCACGTGGAAGCTGGTCCTTCTTTGTGAGTTTTCTATAGCTGGATGGTGTGAAGTTGGACCTCTGAAACTCTGCAGTTGCCGTTGTGATCCATCCCTCTACTCTGGAAAGAAAAATACATTTGTGTGTTTCTGCGACAGGCAAAACATATTTTTATTGAGAAAATAATGTATTTGTGCACTGCCCATATACACCAAGTAATCAAGTAAATAATTTTAACCAGTCTTGATATGCATTTTTTCCATGCACCTTATGGAAAATACATTACTTTTGCACATTTCTTATTTTCACGTTTTAAGATTATTTAACAAGATCTACCTGTAGTCAGCTCTAAATCTTTACCCTTGTGGACCCTGGATTTTGGTTGGATGACTTTGGCACTGAAGCACAGCTTTAACCAGTGTCACTAGGCTGAATCTTCTGAGATTGTCAGTGACATTAAAGAGACTGTTTCACAGCCAAGGTAAAGAGAGATTTACACTCACTCTTTTGAATCAGAGTTGGCAACTCTAGTGACGATTTAGTAAGGAAGAGTTTTACTGTTCCTGCCTGTGAGACAGGATCTCTTTGAGCACAACGAAATGTCTCCTCCCAGTTTTCTGACCTCCCAAGAGAAAAATGCCTTAAACTCACCTTACATTTCTCTGAAATGTGTCTGCATTAAGCTAGTGTATTCAGTAATACCTTCGATTAGCTAACTCTCCAACAAATATCCTCTAGTGTTTTGGTGGTATACTGAGTGACAAGGAAAACAGTGAGCCTGAAGACTTGTGGAGGTTTTATGTGTTTTTTTTCTTTTTCATGTGGTGGTAATCTGAGGTTTTATAAATGCTGAGGCTGCTGAAAAAAAACCAGCCCTACCAAAAAGCCCCTTATCCCAAATCAAAACAGTTTCTTTGTCCCTCCAGTGCCTAGTTCCACACTCCTGTTATCTGTCCTACTATAAGCTCAGGTATTTGCAGTAGTGGTTACTTCGAGATTGTCTACACAAGGAGCAATAAATGAGGGGATTAGTCAATTCATAAATAATTGCTTAAATGATTTAAGCATTGAATAAGTATTGAATTATTTAAATGGTTAGGGATTATGTAACCTGCTCCTCCCATCGCTTTGCTCTGCAGTAGAAGGTTTAATGTAGGTTTCTTACTCCCATGTACGTGCCCAAGCTAATTCTTCACCTGGTAATGAGTCGTAACCTTAACCAGCAGCAAGCTTTACAGCCTGCCTTGCTTCCTCTGCCTTCACTTCCTTGTGGATTCTTTCAGTAGGTCTCTAGATGTCTATGTGCAAAGGAACCTACTCCATCCTAAAAGGAAATCAAGCAGCATTGCCCTTGGGAAGGCTTAAATAGAGCCACGAAGGGCCTGGTGTGAAACACCTCATACGTTATTAAATGCATACCTAGGCGGGGCCTTCCTGTGTTGTGAATCTCCCGGTACTGCAGGCAACTGTCCTTTCACAAGCTGACTGTGCTCCATCTTGGAACTAATTTCATTTTTTATCCCCTTTCTGTTGAGAGGCATTTCCAGAGTCTCCCAGTCTCCAGCTTTCTTCTAATCACCAGTTTGAATACATCCAAGCCTGATTTACACCCAGACCCAATTTACATCTTTGTCTTAACAGTGCCTTTCATCCTCAATAACTCTACTCCTTGCCTCGTGCTTTCAGTGATATATACAGAGAGGAATAATAACTTTTCTTTTAAATTCAACTCATATGATAGACTCTTCATATCTCTCATTATCTTAGCCTGATTTTGTACTTCACTACCTCTTCAAGGTGAAGTTAATGTTTCTTGGGCATGGATTACCATGTTAGACGTGCTAACATCAGTTTTATACTCATCAGAAAGCTAAAAAATCCCCATCCACACCGAATCCAGGAAGTACTAGGAGCAGAATAGAGAAGATAACATCTTTATGCCACTGTTTGAACACGTGACTTGACCATGCCTTGAACGCTCAGTGCAGTCCCGCTCTCCTTGGCTTAAAAAGGGTGTATTGAAACTGAGAATAGGGCAGCTGGGATGATCAGGGATATGGACAGACTGAATACATGGTGCCTGTTCAGCCTGGAAGAGAAGCCACTTGGGAAGATATGATAGACATTTACAAAATTTGGGAAAGGATTGCTGTGGATTGACTGTTCCTTATTTCATCCTGCACAAGAATAAGGGACGACACGATGAAATTACTGGGAACTAGGTTCGAAACAAAAAAAAGGGGGTGATACTTCACATGAGGAAGTACTTGCTGAAGGACACAGTGGATTCAAGGAATTTACACTGTCTGAAGGGTAGGTTGAAAATAATTTGGAAGAAAAATCCACTGTGGGTTGCTTAATAGTCAAACCACAGCTAGCAAAGGAAATCCCCTGAGATGAGCTGAAAATGTTTCAAGGCTGCGAGAGTATCAGGGGGAAGTCTTACATGTGCTTGTCCTATTCTTATTCTTCCTGTTCTTACTCTGGCCAACGCTGAAGAAAGGGTAATGGGCTAGGAGGACCCTGGTCTGAGCTAGCATGGCCTTTTGTACATTATTACCATGCCATGTTGCACCACTGCTTTATGCCATGACAATTACCTGTCTCCTCTGGAAATACCTTGACTGACATATCCTAAGACTACATTTGCTTTTTCTCATAGTTGCATCACTTGGTAGCTTAAGTCATCCTATAATTAACTAATGCTCCCTGCTTCTTCTCCTCCTCAGTCATCTCCAGTTAATGAGCTCTCAGCTTATGGTAGCAGTTCTCACTATTACTGCATGAATCTTGTGTTAAGTAGCTTTGAATTTCATCCCATTTTTGTGCCTCCAGTTACCTTGCTCCGCCAGTTCTTGGCTTTGCAAGGCCCCCCCTAGAAAAATGGGACCTGTCTCCTTTATCTATGAGCAAATATCAGCAGCACACTGGCTTTGTATGTCAAGGTCACTTCCAAAAACGTTCAACAAAATGGGGCCAAGGATCTCACAGTAATTCTATTAGTAGCTTTTATACAGACTGATACTTCCCCTTTTGTCAAAACTCACTGCTGTCTCTTCTTCACCTACTTCCTTCCCACTTCAAAGTTCTGCTATCTTGGCCCTGATTTGCACAGCCTGTGTTTGTGTAGGACCTTCTGGGCTGGATCTTCAAAGGCAGGTAGCGCTGGCTTAACCCTGCTCTACTGAAATCACCTGCAGTCTCCCCATGACTTCAGTGCTGGAGGTGATGGGCCAGCATTAATTTTGCAAAAAAATGCCACTCACATCTTTTTTGAAAGAGCAGATCAACTTTCATAGCCAAATATTTGGTTTCTTTCATGAAAAACATGGAAAACTACATTCGATTCAAATTATGGTGTTTGCTTCTCTCCTATTTAGAAAAATGTTACAGTGGCACTTAACCTTTGGTTAAAACTTCATTTGCTTCTGAACTACATTTGCCTACACAACATTAATTGGCGGGCTGTGGTTAAAGCCAGAAGGCTTTGCTATCTCATTGTTACGTCTGCATGTAATATGAGGCAAATTACAGGGATGCTGCTATACTCCTGCAAGTTAAGAGACATTTTTAAGGAGAACACATGACCCTTAAAAAAGGGTGAGTAGAACTTGATTATTTTGCAGATGAAGATGATGACAGCACTTGTGAAGATGTCATCCCCAGGGATTGAAGTTCATTTTGGATTGGAGCTGCAGAAGTACCTAGCACCTGAAGGTGCACTTGGGTGTTGGAAATGATGTTCCAGGGATGTGATGTCATGGAGAAGGGAAACTTCTTGTGCTTGGATACCCATTTTCTTCCTTCTAGACTTTTTGGTACTTCTCTATGTTGTGAGAGACATTTGAAATTGTTGAATAGGTCTGTGTGTAGGTCCTGTGCAGTTATTTCTGTGCACACAGAGTAGTGATACTTGGGCACTGGCACTTTAGGGGTTTGTGTCAGAGGGACGTGGCAGTGTAGGCACTTCCAGATGCTAATTCAGGTTTTTCTGGATGCTCATTTCCATGTGCCTCTCCTGCGGGGTTGCTCCTAGCTTAATTGCAACCCATCTTTAAGGCTTGGTTTCTTAATCTACAAAACAGGACCAGGAAGTAGTCTCAATATAGAGAAGTCTGTTGATGTCACTCCTCATCTCAGCAGAATGTTCCCTGTTTCTTGAAAAGTATCTCTTTAAAAGAGGAAAGTTTGGCAGAGGTGGGGTCCGCAGCCAGGTGCTTACTCCCCAAAACCCTATTCACAGGAACTGGCCAAAGAAAAATTGACTTCTCTAGAGTTACCAAGAGAAGTAACACGGGGCAAGACAAGGGCTGTAGTCAGAGAGCAAATAGAATTCTTTAAAATTTCATCATGTGTCAGCTGCTTTTTTGGCAGGACTGTGTAACATAATTGTAGCTTTAAAGAGTGAGCTCAGTGGAAGTGTGGTTAAAGAGGTGAATATTCCAGAAATGCTGTTTGCATGCAGGAGCAGAGCTGCAGGGTGGTTGCCCTCCCAGCCAGCCCCTCTCTGCCTTGCCTCTGCTGCTCGCTGTATGGACTCAACAGCATTGCTCCAGGGAAAACTGAATTACTTGGAACTTATCAAAAGGTTGTTCATTATTTAGTCATTGTAATGGCTCACTTGTAACTTCCTCCAACCTGTGGTATGCACGTTTGCATTTTAGAGAGACTCAAACAATGATATTCCCATTGATTATAATTGGATAGACTTTCCATTGGCATAAATTGACAGAACGCCACAGGTCTGAGGATGTGCACCTTCAAGTAGCAGTGCAGGGTCTATAGTTTAAACCATCTGCCTGCAGAGAAAGGCAATTTTTCTACTGTCTACATTCAGCAATTAATTGCCCTGTGGCTGTTCATTGATTGAATATAAACCCATCCCTTTGAGAACACTTGCATTTAATTTGCAGAAGTGTAATAGAAACTGTTCAGTTACAGTATTTGTCATTGCTGATGTGCATGGGAAGGACTGTAATTTTACTGTCCCCAGTTTAAAAACAACTGTTTGGAGCATTTAGTGCTTGTGACACTGATTTCTAAACAACTTTAGAAGCAGCATTTCTTCCTCTCATGTCATCTGGTCAAGGGTAATTTACAATTACGCTTTCAGTGAATGAATGAGGAGGAGTTATGTTTTCCTTCTCTACTCATGGTAATGTCTTTTCCTCGTTGCTAAAGGAAGTTCCAGCATGGTGGCGATGCCTCTTTGAAGTGTTACAATCCCTCATCTAATACTTAGCACTTATCTCATGCTTTTGTGTTTGTAGATTTCCAAAGAGGGTAAATATTTTCACCTCTGTAAATGAGGCCAACAGAGACCTAGTCAAGTGAAGTGATTTGTGCTGGAAAGAAAACACACTCTTCCTGATGTTTATACACTTGCCATCACCTCCAGCTTATTGTGAATCACAACTCAACTCCTTCTAAGTGAATTAAAGTGGATGGAGCTCAGGACCTTGCCTTCTGGGGTCCTTTATTCTTAGCTATGGTGAAGCAACCTCTAATGGAAACAAGCTTTGCAAGCAGGCACAAACTAAATCTTATATGTAAGGTAATATATAAGGTTTACACATCAAGACAACTAGGACATAAATGAGGAACTTCAGGAACAGATGCAACCTGTCAACATGCTTGAGCTATAATCAGAGAAACAATGGCCACATGTGCACTGCCCTGGTTAAGGTGTTCCCAAAGGCTGCACCACTGTCTCTTCTCTCCTCTTCCCTCATGGAGTGGATGGCTCTGATAGACACCTTCTGAGGCCCCATTGCAACCACTCTGGGGATGTCTGCTGAGTCATCAGAGAACCTGGGAGGGTGTAGGATCATGCTGCTTGTGAATGGTAATTCCTCCTATTTGATTATATATATACGTGTGTGTGTGTATATATATATATATATATATATTATTGCCTGATGCAGCTGAGAGGCTGGGATCCTGCTTGTATCTGGTGGTCTGCTATGTAGATTTTTGCCCTGTAATAAGTGTCCTTCATCATTTCCTTTTATCCAGCACAGTTCCCTCTTCCCTCTGTACCCACTGTGACACGTGGGTAATCTCTCTGCAACCCCATGGTGGCTGTAAAGGGCCTTCTTAAAACTGGAATCCTATGTGTGTCTTCCAAATGAAGAAGGGGGTATGGGATTTCTCGCAGGGCTCTGTGACTCCCATAGGTGATGGGCTGCCTCAGCATGGTCTGAGCAGCTGACGAAGGGCCTGACATCAGGGAGTTGTGTGTCATGAGAAACACTCTGTAGAGGTAAGACCAAAGGAAGGCAGTCAGTTCTCCCCAGCTGGCTCAGAGTGGGCACCTAAGGATGAGGATACAAAGGACAAGTGCACACTTCGATGGGAAAGTTTTCCCAGCTTCCACAGCTATCTGCATAGGCACTTCCTCGGCTGGGAGGGAGGGAGTTGTCTTAGACTTAATAGCTGTCAATAGATCATTTCTTTTTTGCTAAACTCTCAAGGTTTTCACAAGTTTTGTGAACTTGTTCAGTTGCTTTTTAAACAGCTTAGCACCTGCAGTAGCGAGTTGTGAGGAGCACAGCTGAACTCTCTGTATGTGTAGTATTTCTTTTTGGGTTTTTTTAAAGTTTTAATTTTTTTTTTGATCTGCTATCTGCTAATTCCATAAAATGCTCCCTAGTTCTTTGCATGTGAGGGGAAAAATGAAGAAAAGTTCCCTGCTTTCTCCATACCATTCAAGATTTGATACATGTTATTACATATGATGTCATATTCCCCCTCCGTCCCTGTTCTTCTGGACTGAAGTGTTCTTGTCTCCTTGGCTGTTGCTTATACAGGACTTGCTTGGGTTTTTTTTGCCTTTATATCAGTCCTTCGCTCTACTCTTTTCAATTCTGCTGTATAGTTTTTGAGATGGAAGGGCAAAAATATGCTGCAGTATTCAGGATGTAGCTACACCATGATCATGTCTTGTCCATGCTACAGGTATTTTGCATAGGCCTGAAGGCATGGGGATGCTGGATTACAAGATGTTCGTGCAACTGTATACACTATTCCATGCAGCCTTGTGTGGTCTCTGTTGGCAATGCCTGCGTGAGGGTAGATGTGACCAGAGAGCACAGATAAGAGGATGATGCTTGCCAACTTTCTACTTGGTGCAGCAAGGGACATGCTCCCTTAGTAGGCTGAGGAGTCTCCATAGACTGGGTAAGCAGTTGGTGGCTGGGGAATGAGACAAGGAGGGTTCTGCTGGGGGCATCATAACAGGAAAGTGCAGCCCAGCCACGGTTACCTTCTTGCTCTGAGCAATCACGTTTGATATCATCAGCAGTCTGTAAATCACTGCAGGTGCTGCTCCTTTGCTTCCATTTTATCTGTTGGCTAAGACAGATGAAAACTGTGCTTCGAAGTAGATAAAAAGGTTTAGTCCTCTCCACTGATCATGATGTAATGAAGCCGAATTCTTTGCTGTCCCTGGGTGAAATATACTACCCATTGATGTGTCCCTCTATAGGACAACTTTCTTATTCTTTCAGCTAGTTAGAAGAGCCTGATGGGTTTACTTTTCTTTTGGAAAAGACAGGATAAGAGGAAGAAAACATCTCATGCCCATGTACGATGCTGCCAGCTCATCTTGCTAGCTTGGATTTTCCTTAGTAAAACAGACATTACTGTGCTTTGCAGCCCTGGCCTTGGAGATGGGGACCTCACCCACTGTGCCTTGATATCATTAAAACACCATTTTCGTAAATAAATGTAGTAATAACACAAATTAGGCACACCATCTTTTCTGCAAAACATAATATTAACTGGGGAAAAAAAGATTAGTGACTGAAAGGAAAGAATGAGCTCTGTGGTGAATCAGCTGAAACTATTCAAGGGCATTGTAAGAATTATTGTTCCAGATTAGGTCTATGGCAAATAGCTGTCGACACTGGGATCATTAATGCCTATTGGACCTATGCAGCAAGAGGCCTGTGTATGCAGAAGACAGCATGCCCTTCACATTTCCTAGTTATGCAAAGGAAGTGTTTCATGGAAAGCTTCATTTAATTAAGATTTTATTTGATTGATAGAATATTTCTGATGATGTAGCGGAGCCCATTTGGTGGAAAGTCTGCATAGTTTCAGGTACGGAAAAACGTACCTCTGTACTCATTCACCAGAGAATAGCTGTTGGCTGACACTATTAAAATTGATTCTGCTGGTGTATTCCCTTAATGAGAAAGTCTTGGATCACAGAGGTGGGTAGCACGAGCTCTTGGCCAATTCAGATGGTTGCTAGGCCTGACTCCAGGTCTGGTGGATCACAGCCCTTTTCTGTTTCTTTGTTTCTTAATCTGTAAAATGGGACAAACACAATTCTGTGCAGTAGAGAGTTAGTGCTGTTGCTCATATCAGCAGGAAACGACTTTTTTCGTGACAGTTAAATCCACCCAGCTGAGGCTGTTCTTGGGGGATTCTCACAGAGCTGCTAGGCTGAGCAGCTGGTGGAAAGCTTCCCTCAGCCCCGGGATCTCTGCTTTCCACTTACCTGGGACATGCAGAGGTTGGTCATGCAAGGGCACTGCAGGCATATCTTCAAGGGTTGTTTCCAGCAGCACAGGAAACAGGCCCATCCATCCTTCTGTCACTGCAAGGAGTGGGGTTTTGTATGTGCGTATCTTCAATTGCACTCTGCCTGCCCAAAACAATATGGTACTTCTTCTTCCTACTGTCACACGAGTCCTCCAGACATGTTTTTCCTTATAAATACAACATGGCTAAAGGGCTTCTCTCACGAACACAAACCTTGAAAGTCAAAGCAGTAACTAGGAATAAGTCACCAGGAGCTGCTATCTATTTTTCACCCCAGATGACACCTGCAGACCATGCCCTTCCTGGGTAAGAGGCAGGAAGTCTTCGTAACCCAGCACACCAGCTACAAGCTCATCCTTTCTGCACGCTATTAGTGTGACTTTCCTAAAACACGTTGTACGGTTGTTTTGTATGGAGATGGTGGGGAGGATCTGGCTGTAGGCTGCAAACAGCAGCCGTGAGATGGGTTTGGCTACAGCGTTGAGGTTTGTGCCAGTGAGGTTAGCAGTCTTGCAACCTCACCTCTAAGTTACGAAAGGTTTTGTACAGTAACTTGTCATATGAGCTTGTGCCGGAGCTGATATTCACACAGATAGCGCACCACACGTAGAAGCAGGTCCTTCACCAGATATACTTCTTTTGTAACAGACGCATCTCTACTGCTTTTCCCAAGTGTGCGATTGGCCTTTGTTTCAGCATTGTGCCTTTCTCTGACTAGAGCTTTTAATTTGGCAGCATCAAAGAGCTGAGGCCTTAATGGGGCCATTTTCTAATTTTCTCTTATTGCTGCATCTCTTTTTGCTCCTGAGAGCAGCAAAGGTGCTTCCTACCTGTGTTTCACCTGATAGAAGTGTCTTATTTGTATGCTCAAGAGATGCAGACCCTCAAGAGCTCATGGAAACACATCTTTTAAGTGCCCTGTGTGATGGTTCTCACAATGCCCTGTGCAGGAATTTCTCTTTCTACCAGATGACCAGGGTGGCAAAATTTTCTACCACAGGCTGCTGTCATGTCCTCGTTGCCTAAAACCCCAAGGTAGCTGCTGGCAACTTGATGGGCTGGAGAAGTGGGACTGGGAATCTGCACTAGGCTTCCTCTCTTTTGGTATTTCACAGGGATACAAAGCAGGAATAATTTCTCAGAGGGGGGTGATCCCAGTGCTTTCAGTGCTGCAAGAATAGAAGGCTCTGGCAGAAACATTTTTGGCCTGTGCAGTCTCTCTCAGGAGGCTCTTGCGTCAGGCGCAGATGCTGGACCACTCTGTTGTGAAGAGGTTGCTCCCACAGCCCCTCCCAGCCCCGCGGTTTGTGGTTTCTCAGGTCTGCTGGCAGTGAGGGGAGGAAATGCACTTGCTGCTCACCCTGCCTCCCCAGCGCTTGCAGACCCGGTCCTCAGACGTGAAAAACGTGCATGCTCCAGACAGCACGTTAGGGGCTGGGTCCTACAAAAGTGGCCAAAGGACCTCCCCAGACCTTCATGCCTGCTCCTGCTCATGCAAGGGCTGTATTTCAGCTCCTTTTAGCTCTCTTTTAGCAGCATAGCTATTTTTCAGAAACGTGTCAATGGGAGTTCATGTTCATAAAAGGAGAGCTTGTCTTTCCAGTAGCTGCCCTTTGTGAGATGAGGCTGTTTTTCTCATGCAGGAAGGGCTGGGAAGTGTGGCACAGACCATCCTGGCAGCTAGCAACATTTGCTCCTAAACTCCTAGCGTGCAACATCAGGAGAGACAAAGGCGTGATCCTGGCACCAGGATAGTCTCACACTCCACTGCCCAGATGTTGGATAATCTGGGTGTACAATGCATTTATCCTCTCCTTTTCCAGCTCCTTAAAGTTATCTGGAAAGCTTACTACAGCTGGGGAGCCTTTTGCTTTACCTATGAGGTTGTTGTAGGTTGGGGACCAGCAGTGGCCAAGGGGTCCTGGACATCTCAGGGATACAGGGTTGTGTGTTGAGTACTGTCAGGACATAGGGCTGCTTGGAGGTAGAGCTTTTCTTCATATGACTATGGCCTTCCACAGGTCCACAAGCACTATATTTGGGCTCAGGCCCCTGGTTTTACAAATGGATAGGAGCTGTCTTTCACTTGTCCCTGGCAATGACCCCATCTGTGAGGAAAATCTATAACGTGTAGGTAAATTTCAGCATATGGAGGATGGTGAAGGTATAGTTTCACCCACAATCATTGGATACCGAAAGGGCGTGTTCATCTAGTTTTTAATTTTTATATGACATCAGTGTCCAGCATCAGACTTCAAAGATCAAGGAAGAGTAGTGGACAGGACTGGATGCCCATTACATTGCCTGTCCCAATCATACTGAGGAAATCTGACCCTTTTGTAACAAGTGGTGCCCTTAATCTGCCCTGGCAGAAGAATCTGGTCATTAATTTTTATTTCCTCCACATGGAAACTGTGTGAGCGGTGTGGGGTCTGGGAAAAAATGGGTCTTCAAACTGGCCTCTCTTATGTCAGCAAAGAGAGGAAGTGTCACAGATCGGAGGCAATAAAGGATGGTTTCCTAAAAACTGCTCATTTGAGGGATGAACTGAGATCTTCTCTCTGAGCTGGGAACAAAAACCTGCAGCCGATGAGATGGAAAAAAGGGAGGAGGCAGGTCATTTGACTAACACCGTATTTTGTACTGAGCGGATTGCTTTCATGGGGGTACTATTTGCCATGATCACTAGGCTTTACCATACTCTTACTGTAGGAATGAATGGGTATGTTTATGCTAAGATGCTTAGCATATTCTAGCAGCTCTTTATAAAGATCATTATCTATAATTAGGTAAGTGTGCGTAACTGTTATTGCTCTTGTGCTAAAAATTGCTGCAAATGGAGCCGAGGAGGGAGAGGATTATAATTTAGACATCAGATAATTGGACTTAATTTGCTTAAGAGAACTACTAGTTGTGGCCACTTGAAACAGTAGGTCTTAAGCTCAGGAATAAAATGCTTTTCTAAAAGTATTTAGTCTTGCTGTTCATATCTGTGTCAATATTTCCACTAGAGATAAGTGATTTTGTGACTGAAACTCAGCATGTGAAAATGTCAGCCAGTGCACTGCTGAACATAATGGTCCTGATTTTGCCTTTTCTCACAAACGTCTGAAATTAGAAACAGGCTGCCATTTCCTAAACTTTAGTCAGTTCTGCTGAACTATGGTGAAGTTCATCAGTTCCTTTCACACCAATCAGATTTCCAGGCTGGGGTTAGAGGTGCATTTGCTGCTCCCATGGTCATAAGTGTGGTACTAGTGGATTCAGCTGTGGCTAATAAAGGTGCCTATGAAGTTAGTGCCTGTTCCCTAAGGGCTAAACTTCACTTTTAGCCTGTCTGTAGGTCTAGACTTCATCAACTGTTTTGTGAAAGGCTGTGATGCCTTCTCTTGCTTTCAGAAAGGAGTCGCCTAAGTGAATGTAACCATCCACAGCACTGTCTGCTGCATTGCAATGGCATCCAGTTGCCCTTACGTTTCCTGAACCTGCTCTGGGACCAGCATTGCTCCTGCATGGGGTGGCTACCACAAGTGCAGGTTGCTAGCATTACAACGTGTGTGATGTAGAGTGCCCAAGACTATGTGGACTGTGGTTTGGGCTTCGGTGCAGCCCAAACTTGTCATAGACGTCTGCAAGAAGATGAATTTTGCCCTTACTCTTTGTATCCAAGGTCTGTAGCCTGTTCAAATACCTTTTTGCAGATCCTGATATACTTCTCACTTCCAGAAAGAATGGACCCAGGTGCTGTGCTTTCAAAGCCATTGTTTTTAAATGCCTGTACTGCATTCTCAGTTTTGTCATTGAAAATTTAGCTGGTTCTTTTCTGCTTTTTGTTTTATTATAGCAAGTCTGGAGTTGGAATTTGGCTGCTTGTCTTAGTTGATATGGGAAATAAATGAGAAAAAAGCTATGCTGCTTATACAGAGCTGACGGTGTGTAATATTTGGGGCTTAGTTTTATCCTCCAGGTGTGAGTCAGTGCTGACTAAGTAGTTGTTCACTTTCTTGGGTTCCTGTGGTGGAGCCTAACCACTGGAGCATGTGGACAGTACAGGATGATGGGGTCCATGGACAGGCCAACGGTAGATACCAGTGATCCTCAGGGATGCTGGTCTGCTGCAGGCTGAATCCACTGCAAGCCTTGCAGGAAGGGCACACTCCAAACACCAGGATGAGTGAGAAATCCCGTGAACATGAACTCAGAGTTTTCATTGGAGACTATCCCAAGGAAGTGGCCTATATGGACCAAAGCTCTGTCACTGGTAAGCAGGCAAGGCATGGCATGAAAACCATGGATACAGGAGAACAGTACTTGCCATTGGTACCTTTCCCACCATTACTGCAATTATGCATGAGGCCTTGAATCTAAAGGTATTTCAACAAAGTTCTCTTGGTATCTTGAATATCATGGCTACTGAACCCAGAAAATGAAATCCTAAGCATGCACGCGGGATGGGTGCTGAGCTGGTTCTAGTCATGGGGCAGATGATCCCCAGTGAAACCTTAAGCATGTGCTCAGAGTGTGTCTTGGTGAAGGCTACTTGTCCAGCAGGCAGGAAGAACAGAACCCTGGCAGTCAAAAGCATTCTTCCTCAGGTTCAAACCCTTCTCTTCAGTCTAAGGAACAAGGTGACCGCTTGTTAGTGGAAAATTATAGGGTGAAGCTTTCTTAATCTTGCCTGTTGAACTCTGTACAAATGAGGAGGATCTGACCCTTGATCTCTTATATCTCAGATGAAAGCCCTGTTGAGCAGATTATAGAGCCAATCACCAACTGATATGGAATAAGGGAAGAAGAAATGAAATAGCTCTAGCTAGAAGCCCACCCCAGAATGCCTGAAAGTTTTAGAGGACATATGTTTAATCTGCTCCAGCTCAGGTAGAAGAATCTCCTACAGATCACCAGGTAAGTAACCAAGGAGATTTATGTGCAAGATATAGTTTTTAAAATATTGTCTTCTGAGAAAGTTATACAAAAGTCTTCTGTGAATGTTTGTATATACTGTGTGTATGTTCTTCTTAGCTCTCCCCCTGCCAGCCCCCAATAAGTTTTAAATCCATTATCCAATTTCAATCAAATTCAGCAAATGGAAAAAAGTCTCAAAGATACCAGATTTCTTCAATAGGCCTTTACGCTGTATAGCCTGGAGACCGTGTGTGGCTCCTAGAAACGTTTGTATGCTCCACAAGAACAGGCTGATAGACTTAGGTGGAAGTCACGAGAGAGCAGCCAGACAGCTAGTGAGTGTGTGAGTGCTAACTGTCCCATAGACACACACTGCTGATCCATTTAGCCTCTTAGGCTATGTCTGTCCTGCTTTTACTGTGTTCCTGTTTTATCTTCTTGACTTCCACAAAAAACCATCCTGGATGTGAAGTAATATACCTGCAGTATGGGTGACAAGGGGACCAATATGCAAGGGTAAGCATGGGAGCTGAGCTATTAGGTAATGGAAACAACTTTTACATACCTTAAGCACCGTCTCTTCCTTTGTGCCATTGCTAACTTAAATGAATCCCAACTTGGCTGGTTTCCAGGACCTCTTTCTTTAGATAATCCATGCTCCTTGGGCATCACATGCACTTAGGGATGAGGATTCCACCAGAGAGTGGGGTGCTGTGGGGTCAGACATTACAAAAATAAGCAGTAAATACCTTTGAGAACACAGTCTGAAGTGAAAGGTGGGATGAAGGATGTGAACACAAAAATTTAATCTAGAAAAGATGCTGCATGCTATTTTTTTTTCTTTTTTTTTTTTTTCAGCAATGATTTCATAATGAATCTTAATGCCCTGATTAGGTGTGGTTGTGGCAGGGAATGCTTCATCAGCCAGCCTGAGCTATTGTAGCCTAGCAGAGAATTGTCTGAAGACATACGATAACAGCCTATTCCAGAATGACTGTGTGTTACCATCATCTAGGGAGAAGGGAGATACAACTGAGTATCCATCTGCAATAGTCATTGGTGGCTTATTGGCTTGATTATTCTCCTTGGATATGTATTCACTCAACAGATCACAGCAACCCCAAAGAGATTAATTACGTGTATTTTTAAATTCCCTAAGTGCACATTTGCATAACTAGCATTTTTAAATATTCATAAATACATATTTGCTTGATAGATTGTAGCGGCATCATTTGCAGCTTCAAAGGGGACCTTTACTTAATCAAACCAGAAATGTTAATCATTTCTTGAGGCTCAGACATATGATCAGCATATTGTGGCACAATAAATACATTGAGCATCAGCTGGGGCATGGTAATTGAGTGCATGTTCCTACCCTATGGCACATGGGAGGAAATCTGACCCAGCCTAACCCCCCCATATCACTGTGGTTTAGCCAAGCTCTCTTTGCATTTACTACAGACAGAAAGCAGGCTCGTACATAACTGCCATACATGGATCAGCTCATTTGGGTTGAGTGGATCCTACGTCCTTGCTAGGTCCTCTTTCCCAGTGACAAAAGCCTTGCAGGCATGCCACTGTGAGTGTTCCTGGAGAAGGTTTGTGTCTGCATGGCACTCAGCACCCTCAGCCTCATAGCGTATGTCCACAGCATTAAATAGAAAAGGCCAGGAAAGAAGCCCGAGTACTGAAGCCATGGTTGACCCTACTGCTTAACCCATTCCCTGGCTCTCTTTTGAACTCCTTCAATGATCTGTCTTCAAGACACAGACTCAGTAGAGCCCTGAGAACAGCTCATAGTGCCCACAGCTGTATGTGCCTTCACCCTACACAGTCATGCAGTGCTGTCTCAGAGGGCTTTGTATCCTCAAGCATGTCCACAGACCTTCTTGCCACCCTAGGTGTACGCAACATGGACTCTCGGTGCCATAACACTATACCCCTGGGGTGGAGCCAATTCCTCACCACTTCAGATATTTTGAGTTAAAAAAAGCATGAAAAATAATAATACTGTTCTAGGGCACCATGGTGACAGAGATGCGGAGTCGTGTGCTGTGTGGTACAGACATAACCTGTGTGCCACTGAAGGGTTAGTCCTGAAGCATCGTGAGTGTGGGCTGGTCTGTACGTCCCTCCACTGCAGCAGTATTGGCAGAGCTGCTGGAGCTGATAACAGCTGAGGGACTTTGTGTCTCAGATACTGACCGATGCGCAGTTCCCCATTCCCCACTCCACCTGGCTCTGTGCTTATTTAATTCTGGTTGCAGGGAAGTAGTCCTGGTTGTCTTCAACTTGACAGAAAGGGGAGCGCAATTTTTATTCACGCAAGCAGATCGTGACCAGGTGTTAGAATCATAAAGGCTTCCCCCCCCCCAAAACCCCGGCCTTTTCCTTTGCTGTATGAAGAGTCTTTGCAGTATCAAAGCAGGAAACCTCAAAACAGGGTGACAAGGAAGTTAACTCCTTCTGGGCTTGCCTGCGAGGTGGTGAGTCAGAGGTGAAGGGTGGTCCCTTGACAAGCAACCGAAAAGAAAAAAGGCAGACGACAGCTGTCCCCAGCAGCTGAGTTTTGAGCTCAAGTTCAGGAAGAGAGCAGCAGGAATTCGTAACACAGAAGGAATGCCAAAGTTTGCACTCACACGTAACAGCTCGTGACTGGGAGGTGTGGGAAGTGGGGCCCTGAGAAAGGATTAAGAAGTGCCACTCGTGATGTTGGTCTGGTGGAAGCGGGGTGTGGGGAGAAGTCAGAGGGACAGTGGTTTTGGGGGAGGGAAGGAATAACCCAGAAAGAAGGAAGGAGGATGATTCACATGCATCAGCATCCCTGAGCTCGCAAAGAGGGTCTCCGGTGTCTGGGTTGTTGGTCCCATACCCACAGGTGCATTTGGGGGGCAGTAGTGTCTGGGTGCCCCCACATCTACTGTGGTGGCGCCTGAGGAGCTGCCACTCGTGGGGTGTTTGTCTGGGAGGAGGAAGGTCATGAAGGGGGAACCAGTGACCTGAGCTTGTGCGTGATCCCTCCTCACCAGACCACATCCCTGCAACCCCGTTCTCTGAGTCAGTGTGGGACACGTGTATTTCAGTTTTCTGTGGGTGATATTGCATAAAATGTGACATCGACACCAAATCAGATCCTCCCTGTCTTGGCGAGCGGGAACGAAGGCTTTGAAAGCAAAGCCTGTTTGGCAGATTGCTCAAAAGCCAACCTTATGTCCCAGTGCTTGCATTTTGAAACACTTCACAGCATCACATCTTAGCAGAAGTGATGTCCTGACTCTGACTCTTCAGGGCAAATTCATCTGGAGGCCCAAGTATTTTCGGGGCTCGGTAATTAATAGTTGAATTTTTTGTTGAGAAATTATCGTGATTTGGTCCATTGCAGATAGAAGTCAAAATCCAATTACAACTGTATAATTTTATTTAAAAATGCATACTCCTTTGTGACTGGATACCAGCCCCCCACTCATTAGAGCATCCCCTGTAGCCAGTCATTGTTTTGGAAACATGCACATTCCAGCCAATCATAACAGTAGTTTGATCACTGAGAAATAAATAAACTTTTTATAGTATCTGAAAGCCAATCTTAGTTGGTATCTGTGTTTGAACACATTTTTGTCAGGAACCTGCTGGCCTTTTGAACCTCACACCAGAGAATGATGGAGAATGATGGAGAAAATCCCGAGGCATCAAAGTTTCTGTCATTTGTATTTCACTGCCGACAGTTCCTTTTTAGAAAGATAAAGCCACCTCTATTTTTAATTGGAGCTGTAAAGAAAACCTACCCCTGCAGTTTTGGATGAGTCAAGACTGTGATGGCAATGAATGATTAATAGTAATTCCTGCTTGAGTGGTACTGAAATAAGCACCTTACATCGAACAGGGAAAGCGGCCTCACATGGACCAAGCTTCTCTGACTTGCCTTCAGAGAAGAGCAAAGGGAGAAGGGAATACTGAAGTGGATTTTTGCTCTGTACAGGTTTGGTATCTGCAGGAGAGGAGTCTGGAGGCTGAGAGTTACCAGATCCATCAATTAATCTTTGAGTTTCCACTGACTGGCTTCCATTTGGATGTACCTTTTATAATTTGGATGTGGCTGAACTCACAGGGGACCATAGAGCTCTGAACCACCTCGAAGTGCCAGACCTGCAGCTGGGCCGGTTTTTCACCAAGGATTTAGGAAAATAATTAAATCTACATTGTTCAGCATACCCTTCCAGGAAATTGTGACTTTTTGCCACTCTAAACCCTCCTAAATTCCTGTCTGAACAGATTTATTTTTTTCATTAGCAAGTCGTCATGGCGCAAGATGAAAGTATGCATACTTACTCTTTCTAAAACAAATTATTAGCTAGCCCTTACTGGGATAAGGAACTGGCTCTAGATGACTTCAAGGTGGGAAGGAAAAGGAGAGACAACTTCAGTTGTTTCTTTTTCTTCTTTTCCCAGCTCTTAGTACCAGGGCAATATTTGCTGTTCAATACTTGGAAGACAGACCAACTGACAGCTATAGGTTTATAATCTTTAGTTATATTTTCAATCAATAAAATTTAATAACCCTGTCTAACCATATTTTCAAAGTCTGTTTATCGTTGAGAAATAGGATCTCATGACAATATATGGATTGGTAATACTACAAAGCTTTTCTTAATTACTAGTTTTGTCCAAACTAAGATTAAATAATTCTTCTTCCTAATTTTTTCCTTTTTACAGAATCAGTAGTTTGGGCAAAATAACATTTGTGGAGAGGTAAGAACCCTCTGCTTTTCCTGCATTCACACCTAGTTGCTATTCCTTTTTGTGCCCAAATGCGGCGGCTGGGAAGGGCTGAAGGGTGGAGATGATGGGTAAGGTGCTCCAGACCTACGGGGCCGGGGTGCTCAGCCGGGTGCTTGCTCCCCAGGCGGGCAGGGGCTGCTTCAAGGCCAGGCTGCTCAGCTGCATCCGCAGAGCCATCTCACCCAGCAAACGGCTCTCCTGCGCCCTGGGGCTGTGTTTCCTCCCTTGGGCATGCCAGCAGCTGCTCTCTTTGCAGACCTCTGCGAGGTATAACACCAGCGCTGCTGCAGCCTGAACGATCAGCCTTGGGCTGGGACAGCGAAAAAGAGGTGGTCTAACATGCAACTGAAAAACCACAGGCTGCACCATACCAATCCTGTGATTGCTTGTCCTCGGTAGCCTGGAAAGGTTGAGTTTAAAGGGTTAGGGGATGCTGCCACAGCCTCTCTGGGAGACAGCCTCAGTGCTGCAAAATGAAGGGGTCTAACAGGGAGCCTTGGCTGCAGCCAACCATAAGACTTTTTTTAATGATCGTGTTTGCAATGTGTGAACATTACCAAAATGCTGACTAAGTTCCTACTGCCAGAAAATAAGAGGTTTGATCCAAAACCTGGGATGCACTATTTGGAGACAGCCTCGACTTCAGTTTTTTAGGCCCTTGGTGAAGAATCCATGGGGAAAATCACATGGAGACTTTCCTATGTGTGTAAACACACACAGAACCAGAAAGTACACCCTTAGCTAGGTATTAGTTCAGTTTTGCTCTAGGACCTACCCTACGGATATATCCTGATCACAGCTACCGAAATTAACTGATCTCCCAGCCTGCCAAGATGGTGACTATATAGCTAAACCAGACAGAGCTCCTCTGAATGCCCCATGCCTTTGTGGTTACAACTGTCTTGTAGGAGAAGTGGTCTGAAATGCCCTCAGGCAGGAGGAGGGCTTGCCCAGGGGTTCTTGTGTTGACAGGGAGCACTCTGGTCAGGAGGCTCTTGCATCACTCTTCTCCAGCTTAGTTTTGAGGAGGCAGGATTGCCATGTTGTCCAAGTCCTGAAGAATCTCAAAAGGGTGAAAAGCCATTTCTATACTCTGGAATCAAGCTCTAATCTTTCTTAGTGTTTATTTCTCAGAAGAGTTTAAAGGCCTCCCCAGTCTTTCATAGGTTTCTGTGTTCCTCAGTTGCCATCCTACATTGCCCAAGGTGTTAATGTGCCTACCTAAGATACTCTGTTTGAATCCCACCATGCAATAAGCCCCGATTGCATCCTATATAGTTTTAGACACTTAAGGAAACATCTAGTTTATGAGCCTTGATGCTCCGAACTTCCTATGTCAACAGTGGTGTAAGAGTGAGATCTCTGAAGATGACACAGGTCCTGGGTGGGCTGGAAATAGCTGTCTCCTTCCGCTGACTAATGAGGTCATCAAGGGTGAAGAGGTACTTCAGTTATGTGCCTGAGTTAGAGGGGGTGAATCCAGGCACAAATCCCCTGGATGTTTGGTGTGGAACAACTGAAAACCACTGTAGTATTCAGCTGCTCTGACATCTGGCTTGCTTCATGTGCCATCCAGGTCTTTCTTGGGGTCATAGAACTTTCCTGTACATCACAGTCTCCCTGCATGTTCTTGAGCCTTCACACAGGCACAGAGCTGATTTTCTTGCCAGATAATGGAAGCAAAAAAGGTAGGTGGCTCAGCAGGATCTCTCAGCCATCATTTGGATGAGGACCAAGTGAGTGCTAGGATCTGAATAGAACAAAATTTTAATGGAGGGCTTGTGACTGAGACTTGGAGTTTCTGTTTGTTTTGTTTTGTGTTTTTTTTTTTTCTTTTTCTTTTTAACTCTCATTATCTGGTTTCCATGGAAAGCTTTTTCAATAGCGTAGGAGAACAGCTTCAATATTTTTCTTACAAAAGTTAATGAAGGAATAAGATGCATCTCTGTCTCTTTCAAGTCAGGAATCTCAGGCACAGAAAATTGAATTAACCAAAATGGATTGAGTTACCGGTTTCTCCTGGCCTCCATTTTCCTTCATGAAATGCGCACATCAGGTAAGAACTGCTGGTCAGGACACCATTGGAAATGCCTTTTCTTTTGCACCATTAAACAACTAACGGCTCTATTTTTTTGTGTTAGAACAGCCATGCACGAAATAAGCATGCATTCACGAGGCTACCTGTCACTAAAGGGATTTGATTTTGTTGCAGGCAGTGCCAGTTTAAATTACAAACTCTGTAAGCCTTCTTGGAAGCTGCTTCTTTTTGCTCATTGGCAAAGAAACTTAGAATATATATTTGGTCTAATCCAGTCTAATCTGATCTGTTTCACAATGCCATCTGGATCTCATCAGGGGCTGGATGCTTTCAGTATTTGATCCAGGCAAATTTTTTATCCCCCTTAATGTCTATTCATTAAGAATTAAATATTTTGGTGAAGTGTATGCCTTAGTTCATTCCTATTCATGTGTGGAAGATACCCAGGAGCAGCCACTGAGATATTTATTGCCTCTAAGGAGCCAATAGCTAATCGAATCTGAATTGGTTGCTATCAGTTGTTGTCTTGGGAGTGGCTCAAAAACATTTCTGTATCTTTCAAGGATGGCATATTCCTGACCAAATGTTAGGCCTAAGTAAGCACCTGGTGGATTTGGATGACAGCACGGCATTATCTCAAAGCATTTCTCAGTGACTGATATGTCTTCCAGTAGACGATCCTACATACTGGGAAGGAAAACTTTCAAATGATAAGGATGGCTGTGGTCTGGCACGGGCTGCCTAGGGAGATGATGAAATCTCCATCACTGAAGGTTTTTAAGAACAGGTTGGACAAGCAGCTGACAAGAATGGTTGATGTATAGTCAACTCTGCCTTTGGGCACCACTAGATGACCTCCTGAAAGCCTTTTGAATATTTTGATCACCAAGCTTAGGGCTGAACAAAGAACCAATAAACAAGAATCCACAACCAATTGGAACAAATTTAGTGTTTGTGTAAGGGTTAAAAATACAAATAGAATAAAAAGCACACTTTTTATATCATATTTCATAAAAAACCCCACCCTGAATTGTCAGAGAAAGATTTATCTGCAAAGATACATACCTAGGAAGTTAGGTGCAAATGTGGAGAACCCTCATTCCACAAAAACAAGTTGCGGAAAGACTTATTACTGTGTAGAAATTTCATTTATAGGGCATTAATCAAACCATATATCATGACAACCATAACAAACATAGCAGAACAGCAATCCTCAGTCAGGTTTTCCTTTTTCCTATCCTCAACATAGATTTCAATAATTTAAAAAAATCAAGTAATTATTGAATTTATTTCAATTCAGTAATAATTCAATTGGACTTCAATTTCAGTAATTTGTCCTTCTTCCTCTTACTCCCTCTCCAGTCCCCATCTTCCCAGATACATAACCTCTACTCTGCTTTGTTAACCTCCCCTCCAAACTTTCTACCTTTCCCTGAGTGTAGCAGTTGGTAGTATCTACTCACGCTGCTTTCTTTCCCTGCAGCGATCCTTGAATTCCTGTGGCAAATCCCAGATTTGTAGGCCTGGCCCCAGAACCCACAGGAAGGTGGGAGATGGGACCGGTCCATGGGCTGGCTGCAGCATCTGCACCGTGCTTGCCTCTGGCTCCCCAAGGCGCAGCTAATGCTTGTGATACCCAGGGGGCTGTCAGGGAGAGGAAAAAAGGGGTGGGAGGTGAGGTCTGGATAGTCTACTCTTTCCTTCTCCATGACGAGGACCACTGAACTAGGGAATCCTTCACTGTGGAGGTTGTTTCACTTTGATATTCTTGGCTTTCTGTACAGAATGTGTAATCCCTTTTTATTTGTTACTTCTGTTTAAGTTAGAGGCACTTAATACTCACAGCATGTCGATGACCTTCTTTTTATTTTATTGGAAAAGCGTTTCTAAAGTCTGACAATGTCATCTGCATTTCCCTGATTTATCAGGTTCTTTCCTCAGCTCTTACGCAGTCCTTATTCAGACTTCCCATTGACTCACTGAAATCAATGTGAGGTACCACTCTGTTTTTTCTTTCTTATCCTTTTTATGTACTTTTATACATTTGATTATGTACTTTCATACGTTTGAGGATTGATTGTACAATGAAACTGCTCTGATTAGACCAGGCCTAACTGACTACAGAAATCTCATAACTTGTAACAGCAGGTCCGATGGGAATTTAGCTAATTAGTGACTAAAGAGATGTCAGGGTTTAGCATGAAGTGGATAACATATCTTAATAGATGGAAGTAAAGTGTAATGCAGAAGAAACGTTGTTGCACGACTGAAAAAATATTTTAGGTGTTTCCCTCTTATTTCAGGGGAGTCAAGATGTAAACCAAGAGGTAATACCACACATACTCAGTGGCTCATGAGCAGGGTGCTCTGTTCCTGGCTTCGTAGTAGACCAGTGGCCACTAATTATAGGCTGCACTTTGTCTCATGAATCTTCATTATTAGTTCATTTAGGTACCAGCATTTTGATGTCATTCATCTGGTACAAATGCAATTCTTAATACTGTAAGATTTGGACCAGAAGCATCTTGCATATTAAAGAGGAAACTGATCTTCTTTTTATATGACAGAAATATGAAGTTCAGCGTTATCAAAAATATGGATGCTTTTGCACTAAGTTTTATATCCTGCGCAAGTCCTTGTAATCAATATGATAACAGGGGTAAGAGGTGATAGATTTGTTTTACAATCTGTTGCTCTTGTAAACAAATGAACCAGTAATGCAATTTGCAAAGGCCATTAAAATGAAATCAAATGCTTTTATAGGTTATGCGTAATTATTACTTTTAATTAGCAAGCAGAGCTGGGCCATATTTAAAGCTTAGATCAATTGGATTACTTCCTCCAGCTCATCTTCCATATTAAATCCCAGGATCTAAGAATCAGTTGTATCTTAAACCCATCCCTACAGTTTGAAATAAATCTGCCAGGGCCTGTTAGGTTTCTTGCTGTCTTTCATACTTTTTAAATGTAAGGCTTTCCTGGGGTGTGCAAAGCTTTGGCACAAAGAAAATCTACTGAACTCTGCTAAGGGGATGCTTTGGTGTACCAATAAAGACCTATGGGAATGAGGGCAGTAGTAAAAGATCAAGAAGGAAATAAGAACATTAAGAAGTGGAGGGGTAATGAAACTGAAGATTTAGACAGGAGGCAAAGACAGAAAAAGTAAACAAGGAGCGCACTGTGCAAGGGTTGTGTGTGAATCAATGGATAGAGACAGGAAAGATGGTTCTGTCGGTTGGGTCTGTGCTCTGCCACACAGTTATTAGAGCTGATTAGGTCAGGTACCTAATATTTCTGTGCCCCAGTTTTCTAACTATAAAACATGGATGATAAACCCCTTGCTAACTCACCAGGATATTTCGTGACTCATTTGCGCTATTTAGACACAGGGTGTGGAAGAAGGGGCACCAGTGTGGCAGGAAGAAAGGAAGAAATAACCAAGACTAAACAGAGAGAAAGAAGAGAGGATGAAGCTGCTGGAAGCCTGAATTAAGCTAGACCAGGGGAAACTTGGCTGGCTTGGCAACCCTCATTATGGATTTTTGCTCCGAAGATATTCCACATGTTCAATGTGTCTGCCTTGCAAGGACAGCTGCTTTGCGGGGAGAGGGAGGGTGGGAAAGTCAGGGCACTCAGCAGTCCAGCTTTTGCTTTACAATACACCGAAGTCTTGTTGAAAGCAGGGACACTTAAGAGAGTCTCAAGGCTGTGGCTCTACCTCAAGGATCTTATGGATTTAACTATTTGCAGCACTAAACCCTTGTTTCTTTTCACCAACAGCAACCAATGCAAGATACCATTGTTGTTCCCCTCTTCCAACCCCCCTGGCTTCCCTTTCGGCTGACACTGAAGATTAGCTTCAAGCTCTAAGCTTTTAAAGTCTTTGAGGAAAAGCCTTAATGAGGATCTGATCCTTTTAAACTCTGATCTAATTACTGTTAGAGCAATGTTTCTATTTTGGATGCCACAAACAGATCAAGTTTGCATGCTTGAAGGCAGCGTTATTCAGTGGACAAGAAGCAAACCCCACCCTGTAGGTTAAATAAATTTTCCTACATAAATAAAAAACATGAATAGCACCTATGTAAAGCAGCTGGCATTATTTCAGAAGAAATCTGGGAGCTGATCCTGGGGAGCTACAGGAATGCAGAAAGATTTTTTTTTTTCCCCCCCTTGCTGTATGTTCACTGGTTGGATGGTAGCAGAGGAGATTTGAGGCCACAGTGATTTAATCTACTGAGTGTATCAGTAGGGAAGAAAGGCAAAGAGGGCTGAAAACCACAGACCTAGTCATGAAGAGTGCTCTGGAGTGCACAGAAGTATTACCCAGAGCTCCGGGTAAAACCTCATAGGCTCTAACTCAGTGATAGCCAGCAAAGGCGAAGCTGGGACCTATAAGCCAACACTTTCACTTGATCTATTGCTGCAGCTTCAGTGTTTTGTGTGCTTTATCATGTGTTTTTTCCACCTCAGAAAAAGCCACTGTTGGGATCTGACTCTGTGCTGAGCTCCAGACAGTGTACGGAGGCTGGCTCCCTGCTGTTCTTGTCACGTGCCCTGGGCAGCTTTGCCCATCGCAGAGCACATGAACCTGTACAAGGAGTGCTGGCAGAGAAGAGCTATATCTGAGCTGCAGATATGGACGTGGTCAATTCACAGTCTTTGCCTGACTCTCCCCATGCTTTCTGCAAGAGATAGAGGGACGTTGCCTGCTTTCGTGGCTGTAAAACTGTCAGTCATTGCATGGATCCCTGTGCTGCTGTTTGGCTTGGCTGGCAGCCTTCGGAGTGTGAAATGCTACCACTGGCAAGCCAGGTGTGAAGTGAATTTACCATGTTCTTCTTAATGGGGTGTTACTGTAACTTCAAACTCTTGTGGTGACCACTTCTAGGTTAACACACTTCAGTAACTAGCCAAAACACAAACATTAAGCAGAAGAAATGTTAAAATGCTATTATAAGCCATGGTTTTGTCCAATTAGCAGACTCTGCTTTAGGCTTGACTCAAGTGGCTTGTCTATATAAGGACGTATTAGTCATTTTCTTTTTCTATTTTTTTTGACCATAAAAACAACAGATGTGATGCTCTGTGGTCAGCATAGACAGGAATGATTCATGGTTAGGCATATTTAAACCCCCATAGAAAACTATCCATCTGAGACCCTCTCCACCTCTTCCCCCTCGTTCCAGACAACCAGAGCCAAAAGCACCTGTCACATGATACATCTCAAAATTCATCAGTGATTCTCGCCATATGTCTTAGAGGTGGGTGGCCAGGAGATATCAGCTGCTCCTGCCTACTCTCTTGGGACTGCATGGACTTAAACATCACTAGGATAGCGCTAGAGAAGAAATTCTTGTGCTGTGATGATGTGGGTCAGAGAAGGAGCTCTTATGGTTGAGCGAGGATCAGCTCACACATGGTAAATTGGTCTTGTGTAAGGTGACAGTTCTGGAGGCAGTATCTGTTCTATAGCCATCTCTGGAGCGCTTTGGGGAGGAATTCTTTCAGCTGAGGATGTGGGAGAGGGATGGGCTTGGAAAGTAAGGAAAAGGGGCTATGGACGTGGAGTATGGAAGAGGTCAGCAGTCAGCTCTCCTTCTGTGAAGTAATTGCGGGAGGAGGGGGGAAGCAGAAATGGAGGGACTGTGTCTGCGTGTGGATTGGTAGGGGTTTGGGAAATGAGAGAAGCAGAAAACCTATTGTGCATGGGCTGGGGGTCCTGGCTTGGGGAGCTGGCAGGTGAAGAGTTGTAAGAAGAGGGCTTCCACCGGAATAGGCAGGAGAGAGGAAAAGGCTGTTATCCCATAAGTGTTTTGATGGCAACTTTGAGGCTGCTTGGCTACCCTCAGTCCATAGCTAGATCTATGTGGAACTGCCTGGAACCCCAAGGAAAGTGCTTCAACCAGGCTGGGATGTGTCTGGTGAGAGCAGGAGCTTGGTCTTGCCTGTGAACCAGGACTGGAAAACGGGGGGTTGTATGTACTGTTGCCCTCTTCTTAGTACTGCTGGCAGGTCTGTTCTCCTGCCACTTCAGTAGTACCTGGCTATCTGGTGGTCTCCAAGACCTGCACTTCCAAGGAGTGGCCTGCTAAGGACTCTGATGAATGGTGTCTTGTGGCTGAAGGTGACATCTCTGGAGGAAACTAAACTGTTGATCTGAGTCTCACTGAGAAAAGAAAAACAATAAGTAAGAGATACATCAGCGTTTAAAATATGTGGAAAACAAAGCACAATTAAATTCAGTGTTGGTAAAAATAAACCAGTCCTCTAGAGGTGATGTAAGGTCTCCTCCCACAGAAAGGAGAAACTGGTGGAGCAGTAAGCTTGAAAAACTAGGATGGGGGACAGGTAATGGAGATGAGACAGCCCTGACGAGCCTTGTCTAACAACTGATTAGACGTGAGATTAGGTACTGTAATATGGAGCACAAACAAGACAGGCCAATGAACTTTTCCAGTTGAAGAGTCAGAAGTGGTAAATCACAAAGGAGGAAAGCCCTAGTTTCGCACTCTTGGCTTCTGACATAGAATAGACTGCACCCATCCTGTGCTATAAAGTACAAACGTACATGCACACAAAGCCTGTTACAAGAACTCAAAGGCTGCAGAATTCAGCTCTTCCAAGTTAGACCAGGAGTGAAGGTTCTTTCTGGATTTTTAAACTTAATAATAATTTCTTATGTGTACCTTCTGGCACAGTTTTTAAATTCCTGGTGATGGGATCAGAAACACTGCTTGCTTCAGTGGAGAGGATCAACACGTTCTTCTGCCTTGTCCTGTGCCAAATCCTGCTGCCTGTTCTGATCCTTTTTTTCTGTGTCCAGCCAACTTCATTCTCTCATCCTCAGCGCTCCTATCTCAAGTTCCATGTTCCTCATGCAGCAGGTCCTCCAGAGACTTCCCACAGCAAATTGCCCAGTTGGTTTTGACTAGAACCAGTCAGTCCCACTTGGCATTGTAGCACTTTCACTTTGTCACCAGTTTCTCTTTGCTGCTGAGTTCTTCCCTTTCATCATTCCCCATTTCCGCCTGTAATCCTGGTCATCTCTCCAGATAGCTCTACAGGCTGGTCTCTTTCTGGGGCTGCTTGTCTCCTGTCAGTGTTTTGCCCAGCGTGAATCTGCCCAGTTAGGCCCAGTTCTCACATGCAACATGACTCCTTGTCAAGTTGTCCATTGCCTTTCCCTCAGCCTTCCATCTAACAGTCAGCTGTGGGAAGTGAGGGTCTCTCCCCATCTCTTTCTCCAGTCCCAGGCTTTTTTGTCGTTCTCTGGCTTCCAGTTGTCCTCCTTATTTTTCTACACACTTACAATTTCTGTCTCTTGACCTTGCTCATTCCAGTCATCAAGACATGGGAACATTTGATAAAGCCTTGCAAAGGAAAGGATAGGACTTTTTAAATTGTAGAAAACAATAGGTGAGGGAAGGAATCCATCCTCCCCTTTCCTCGAGGGTGAGTTTCTCATCAAGCATGGGTCCCAATGGTACTCAGATTCCTTGGATTCCTCATGATCTGTACCCTTCTGGGCAAGCTATAAGCAAAGGCCCGGGATCCTGGTGTAGCATGAATTTCATGCAGAGTGGCCACCTGGCATGAGCTCAGCCAAAGGGATGCACATCTGCATGTTTTGTTCTTGCAGAAACCAGCCGTGTCGGAGGCAGGGGGTGTACGGTCAGCGAAGCATCACGTAGAGGTGCTACTTTTGAAATGAAAAAGCCTAGCCAATTAGAATGTTATTCCTCCTGCCCCGCTACCCAGAGCCTCCCTCTCTGGGGAGCAGGCAGCGGCCATCTCTCTCCGCTTGGCCCCACAACCCTGGCTACTCTATTGCTGCCTACCCTGCGGCCCCGCTGCTTTTGGACTGGCACAACTGGTTGTCTACTCACCACCTGAAAACATCAGCTTTCTCCTCTGTCTCTCTCTTTCCGTGTCTAGGTTGGGGATCACATTATACCTTGTGGCAATTTTGAGGGAAGAGCTGGGACAACTAATGATCCCAGGATAAAACTTATGGCATTGTATCTATTTTGGTAGGCTGAGACCCAGTCCCAAGTGAGACCCATCACTGAAGATCTATATTTTCACATGTGTTCTTTTCAGTTGTTACTGAAGTTATTTGAGTTTAAAACAATCTTCTTTTAAGATTGATAATTCAGTTGCTGTTCTTGTTTTTGATTTTTCAAAAAAAGAAAATTCATTAAATCTTGCTGGAAGGGTGAAGAAACACAGTTTTGTCTTTGTCAATTACAAAAGCTGAAAACTGGGATCAGAGGCACATTTAATTTATTTTTAGATCTACAGGACATAGTTTAATTGATCAGAAATGGTCATGATCATGTGAGCACTGTTTATCTTCTGAATCTATGCCAATACAGTAGCAAGATGGCACTCAGTACCTTGAGTAAGCTCTTTAATTTGCTCTGAAAAAGTTTTATAAGTGCCTGTCAGTCTTTATTGATTCTAGATACAAACTTATCTAAAATCCCACTTTATCTGAATATGACCCTTCAAGTGGTATCCTACCTGCCTTTTAAAGAGCCTTACACGAGCTTAGCTTAAATGCCAGTTCAAAACTGGAAATTTAAGGGAGCCAAGACTTGAACAAGCTGCTTTTGTAATCCAGGGCTGCAGAGCTGCCTTTTTATCCAGGCAACTGAGATGTAGGGGCTGTGTATTCTAACTGGTACTTATAAAGTGCCTGCTGGGGACACTGGGACTTTTTATCTCCAGAGGCTCTGCGGGGAGCCAACCCAAACTGCTCCTCCCCCCCTGAGCTTTGGCTCTGAAGCTGGAGTGCTAGGTGCTATTTTAGGTAGTCTGGATATAGCTCTAAGCAAGTGTTTATTATATTAGCAGGTAGCAAGTGCTGGGACTTAATAATGGTACTATATATGAGCTGCAGTTTTTATAAGCTTTAAAAAGTCCACTATTAGCTTAGCACTGGCAGAGTTTAAAAACATACTTAAAAATATGCAAATATGGCCATAGTTTTCAATCAGGCCTTTTGCGAGAGTGGGCAAAGAATGAAGACAAGGATGGGGTGCTTGAGTTAGTGTAGCCTGAGAGATAAACAACAGGGCAGATGTATCAGATATTACCTGCTTGACAACTAGAATGTTTGCCAGGTATCAAGAATGATGAATATACAACAACCCAGTTAGGCTAATCATTTTTATTTATCAGGAAGAAAGCTTACTATGCTGTTCCATGTCAATAGGCTGCTGATGTAACCTAAAGTGAGTTTTGTTTTCGTACATGGGTGGCGACATCTCCCGTGCTCCTCCAAAGAAGGACCACCACCACCAACAGGAGACAGCTGGAGGACGAAGTGAGCATCGGTGCTGCAAATGATGGGAAGCTCTGAGGAGGTCTCCACATCATGGAGCTCATTTCTGCAGGGGGAGATGGGAGTGGGACCGACAGGTGCCTGCCATATAAGGCCACCCCAAGGGGCAGCCCTCTTCTGTCCTACTCGGGGTCCTCCACAACACAGACCTCTTGAGCCAGTCCTGCGGACTGGTGGCCACAGGCCGTAAGCATGACAGGAGACATCCTTGTGGTGTAGGTACTTGAGTTTCTGTGCCTGGGAAGGTTCCCTCTTATATAGCTGCAACCTACCCGTGACTGTTTGCAGGGCTGTGAAAGTTCCCAGGACAAAGGAAGCTCAGAGAGCACCTCTCTCTTATATGGAACATCTATACGAACCAGACTTGGTCAGGTCTGAGGTTTTCCTTTGGGCTCCTCTCACTGTTGACTTTTTCTTTCATTTGGACTGTCTAGGTCAATACTAGAATTTTAAACCCTTGAGAGCACCTATTTTTAGTTACTGAAGGAGACAGTTTTGATTTATTTTTAGGAAAAAAGGTAGTATTAGGATAGGCTTAAAGCTGTCTATCCAGATACTATCCTTTGGCACTATTACAAATATAGTAACTTTTGTTAGCCTTTCTGATGACTTGTTAGCAGATGTACTGCTCCTTCACAGGCTAACGTTGATTTGTTCAGCAAATAGAGATGATGGGACTGTTTCTTGAATTTCAGCTCAAAATGCAGGAGATTTCAGGAATCTCCATTTTAAAAAGTCAGTTTTAGTTCTGTTGAGCTTATTATTACTTTACTCTTACAATTATGAGTACTAATAATCAGTAGGGTTGTTGATATAGCAGTATAAACAGTAACATTAGTAGCTTTATTGAAATATATTAATATTTCAAGTAACCTATTTTATTTTCAGAACATCTGGAGGACCCAGATAGGTTGGGACTTCACTGCATGGGGCATTATTTAGACAAACAGCAAATTCTGATTCCTGCTCCAAAAAAATCTTGTCATCTTTGCTTAGGCTTTGTTTGGCAAAATCTATAAGCTTGTAACAAACTCTGATTATGGTTTTTTTTTTTCTTCAACTGGGGCAACATATCTTAAAAAACCATCTTGCTGCATTGGAGGCAGCATAAGTGCCAAGTGGAGGATAAACCTCCAAGCTACTCCTTTGCAAAAGACTTCTGGCAGGCATGGAAAATGGTTTCACTGAGCCGTTAGATGTGGTAGTGTTGATGGAGCCCTGGCAGATGTGTCTGTCACCTCTGGGGTCTGCTGGCCCAGCATCACCCACCTTTGCAGCTGGAGCTGTGGCAGAGTAAGGGAACCACAAACTCTCATCTTTGCTGTCACACTGCTACCATGCCTCCACTTCCCTGAGATCCCCAGGTGCCTGATTCTGTTCTCTGAAGTCATCTTCAACTCCATTTGTTTCCAAGAGCTGCAGGTGATTTGGACATTACCTCTCTCTTCGCCTCCCCGTTTTTTTTCCTGGCCAATAATTTAACAATTGAGAAATGCAGTTTTGAGCTGACTCCAATGTTCTGTAAATTTTACTTAAATTAGTGGAACAGATGTGATGGAAAACTTTCCCTTGAGACATACACAAAATGATGGGAGGAGCAATGAACCACTCCTTTTCTTGTAGCTGTGGTTATTGCTCCCTCTGCTTTCTCATGGGACCTTAATGTTCCTCCATGAGAGTTTTGGGATGGTTTCTTTCCAATTTCTCATGTTCAGGCTGTTCCACCTTGCATGGAGTGATTAATTGGAACAGTGAAGGCTGCCTGGGTCCCTCCATCCGTGCTTCAATTCTCCAATACTCAGTCTGTAGGGTCCATCCCTGGGCCTTGTTTCATCCCATGGAGCACTGAGCTGTTTCACAGCAAGAAGCATCGCTACCACGGACTGAGGGAAACCTCTCCATAGCTCTCCCAGGACCCCATTTCAGCTCTCCCGCAGTGTGTGTCCTGGCCCCAAGCCCCAGCACAACACCCAGCTGCAGGTCACTCCAACTGTGCAGCATTTTGATTTGTTTCATTAACTCCTTACTGCTCTGCCAGTGTGTTTTTTCTGTTTAAAAACCGTCCATGAGTCTCACGATATTGCCAAATGGTAGGTAAGTGCTCAGCCTGGTTTGCTGCCTGGTCTCTGCTCCATCTGTTTTGCCACGTGCCGTGTAGCAGCTACATGTAGCTACTTCAGAGACGGTTGATCTAATAAAAGTGTTGTCTATCACTGATTATGTGGAGATTAAACAGAGGTGTATCTATCCCTTATTTAAGTAGAGTTGATCCCGTATTTATTGGTATACCAGATTCCCCCTTGAACAAAGGAATTTGAGGTGTGTCTGAGTGTTTTTGTTGACAATCTGATCCCTTCTTCAGTCCCACCTCTACAGTGTCCTGGCAACCCAAGTCCTCTTACTGATGTCCTTTCTGAACTGCTTGCATTTCTGTTTGGAACATTTATCAGTACAATGACTTGGTTTCTTTGATTTGAGTTTTATGGACTAGATTCATGCTACTGTTTCTAAAAGTGCATTTTCCTGAGATAAATTGTGGAAAATGATAGCAACGAAATGTCAAATTTAGAAGAAAGTGGGTGGAAACCTGAATTTTGTCACTTCAACTCACTGCTTCAGCTGGCACTAAACGGGAGTTTTCAGCTCCCTGCTCCCTCCCTCCCTCCCCTCCTTCATGGCAGGAGAGTGTGACTGTGCCTAAATATGATGCTGTGACGGGGTCACGATGAACTCCTCTTCCCGCGCTCCAGGTGGAACACAGTGTACGGAAGCGCTGTTGCACAAACATAAGCGCTTAGCGCTTGCAAACGTTACCCCCAGCTACGGTTACAGGGGAAGGGTTTCCATGATGCATTCCTGGTCTTCTGACATAGTGGCAACAATTTATATGCATGCTGAGGCTGAGGCGGGGGGAGTTTGGGGGAGCAGCAGGTATTTTGGGGAAAGCTGCCTCTGCTCAACGCACCAGGCTAAACCCCCGCTCCCAGGGGATGCTGCGGTGTGGGGCTGCCCGTCCCTGAGCAGCGGGAGCCTGCTCTGGTTCCTCCTTGCTTGAGAAGGGTGTTTTGCTCTAAGGCAAAAGGTTTTTGTGTGCGGTTCGGAGAAAATGTGAAAGCCAATTTGGGAGCATTATATAAGCAGAAGCAGAGATATGCCAGGCCTTGTGGTTTGAGAAGAGGGTGATGTGAGGAAAGGCTCGAAGCCTGCTGAAAACCGGTAAGCGCAGCCATGCCAAGTACGCGGACGCCCTGAACGAACCACTTGGCAAGGTGCCCTTCTACGGTTTGTGGTCTGGAGGCAGGAGCCTGACTGGTGCCATTGGGTGGGGATTTCCAGCTCCCCGGTGGGGGTCTGGCGGGTATCCTTTCTGCAAGGCACTCATTCTGCATGCCATGAACCAAAAACTAACACACTCCAACTATTTAATCACAAGTCATACCTTGGGGCCTCTTTAGCCAGCTCCTTCCGACACTGGTCCAGGGTGTACTCTGCCCACCCTTCCTCATTTCCTCCTGAATAGCATGTCTTGTTTCCTTCACCACCCAGACAGGCTAAGCTAAGTGCCTCAGTCAATATTATGACTCAATTTCTGCCATACAGCCTTGGCAGAGCTGTAAGGGTCATGGTAACAACCCAGACCTCATGATAAGACACATGCTATGAATTAGATATGATTCCACTCCATGAATGCATGGAGAAGTCTGGTCTGACATGCTCTATCAGTTGTCCATCCTGGCCGTGGCTAGTGGATCCTCAGGTATGACATATATCTGGTTTTGGAGACTGGGTTTCAAAACAAAAGTAAACCCGTGGAAGGAAATTCATAGGAGAGCCAAACCAGTGGTCAATGGTCTAGAAATCCCGTGCTGTGAAGAAAATTTGAATGTCAGGCATGATTTAAGGGAAAGAAAAGAGTGTTGGAGAGTTGAAAGGATGATAATAGCCTTCGGATATCTGTAAGACTGATGCATAATGGAAGGAAGCCATCTGTTTTCCATGTCTGTGGTGGGGAAGACAGGTTGTGTTTAAACAGCGGCAATGAATGTAGACGTTAGATCACCAGCAGGGATGGTGAAATATTGCAGGAGGTTGTGTGGGGAAACTGTAGATTCCCAAGTTTTGGTACAGGTTGGACACTCAGAAGCATGCAGACAGGGGTCACCTTGCTTTGGAGAAACTTAGTGGCTGGCCTTGTGATGCTGTGTGAGATAAATGGCCCATACGACACTGAGTGCAGGGTTTCATAAGTGTGGGAAGTGAACAGAAAGTGGACCAGGATTGAGTGTCAAAACACAGGGAGCAGGTTCACATTCTCACACACAAATGATCCTTAAAAGTATATCTCCCTAACTTTTCAAAGTCTTTTCCTTCATGTCATCCTTGCACTCTTAAGTTTTAGGAACATTACTGTGGCTTCTGTGAAAAAGGCCTGTTGCAAGCCACTGTGTGCGAGTACTGAGCTGAACTTCCCCAAAATGTGGGTTTTGTGGACTCAATGTTTCAGCTTACTCACACGTACTGAATCAGGGCCAGGAATAAATCAGATGAAGACCCAGTGTGGGCAATTTTTTTACCTTGTTTATGTAAGATTTGGCGTAGTTGGCTGTAAAGTCCATCTCATTGTGAGAGCAGAATTTGTCTATTGGGAAATAGGGGTAGAACGCTTTAGAAGCAGTCATCTGAGCTTTGGAGCTGAATGAAGGTTGCAAGTAAATGATGCTGTGCTGTGTTTTATTGGTTGTGAACAGCAGTGTGAACTGTTTCCAGAAGTCGCTGGACGTGGTTCTCATAACCATGTCAGAATTTCCCCACCTGCCTCAAATATTTTACCTTGATGTGGAGGGAGGTGAGGAAGGAAAAAAACCCGGCCAGACTCATCCATTTCCATGAGGAACACTGGGGAAATAAATACTATTTCATCAAAACTAAAAAGCTCTGTTGCCTTTTATCTGAGAACTTTTGCCTCCCCACACTGTGACATAGATTCAAAATTTGGCAGGATGGTGGTCTTGCATTAGGGATGTACCTTTGTATCTGTGTGGAAATCTGCCGGTGATTGCGAAACTCTCATCCCTTTATAAATAGCTGGCTCAGCGAGGCTTTGTGACTTATATCCATAAAAGCTTTGCTCCTTTCTGTACGGTCATGCTCAGGAGAGTAACCGGGTGAATGGGGATTCCCCCACAGCCTGACTGATGCCTCCCCTGACATATCCATGTCCAAACACAGACACTGGGCATAGCGATCTTACTTCTCTTGCAGTCTCAATGGTCTTGCAATGAGGGAGCAGGGGCAAGCTTTGGGAGAGTTGGGTAGGAGGACTGGTTGGGGAAACTTGGGCTGGGTGGGCTGGATAGAGTGGGAAGGGACTGAAGAGGAAAGGGGAGATTTAGGCTGATTCACCGCATGTCTGAAAGAATTTAAGTTACGGTGGCTGAGGTTGGAAAAAGGCTTGGGAGCTAGAAGGGAACGCAAATATGAGTTGTGGGTCTCCTTGCTTGAGGACAGTGCGCTTTATCTCTCTCAATTCCTTTGATCTGCCAAAATAAACTAAGTATAAATAAATACATTCCCTGCATATGTACACAGGAAATTAAGGAGCTAAAATAAATGCAGCTAAAACAAACACACACACCCCACCACCACCACCATGAAGTGGGAGAGACTTTTCCTATTTTCTTAAAGGATAATAATATTAATAATCAAAACTTGGTATTTATATAGCATTGTACTTGGAGAAGATGTAGCAGAGCAGGGTAGCTGTCATTATTGCTGGCCTCAAGATGAAACTGAAGTGGAGAAGTGCCAAAGGTCACCAGGGATGGAATTAATCCCATATAACGATAGACCTTCACCTACGCTCCCTTAACAGGCAACAGAGAGCAATTGGTACTTGTTGAGATCGGCACACTTGACCTATTTTAGACACCTCCTTTAAGGTGAGGTAAATCTCACCTTAGAAAGGCTTGTTTCTCTGCGGTGCATACCTAGGGCAGACCTCGTGTGACTATTTCAACTGGAAAAGTCTCCTCTGTAGAGATTTAAAGTTAGGTGAAATCAGTCCCATCCCTCAGTCAGGATTGGTGCCAAAGACACAGCAAAATGTTGCCCTGAGCCTGGGTACCATGCCGGGTGGGATGACACGTGGCAGCCCCAGCAGACCGGCTTTGCAGAAGGTGGTGGGTGCCTGTCCCCATGCCTGGTTGGAGGATGCCATTCAGGAGCAGTGGCAAACATGGTCCACATCAGGATTTTCCTCAAGAACACCTGAGGTCCAGATGTGCAAATGCCCTCTCCTGGCTTCCTTATCCAGCACTGTCTGTCTCAAGCTGCTGCTTGTCCAGCATAAGACAGACAAAATCCCAGAACAATCCCGTACTTTTCCCACAGCCCTTTCTGGGTACAAACTGCCAGGCTGGCTTGATCACTCTTTCACTCCCGACCTTAGCCAGTACAGCACACAAACTGAGGGTGTAGGAACCCTGGCATCAGCAATGCAGGTCTGGGTGCTCCCCTCCAGGAGGGTCCAAGCCTGTTATTTTTCAGTAAGAATCCTGTCTCTTGAAGCAGTCACCTCTTGGGTAGGGGTTTACATACACTGCAAATTCCAGTTCAATGTAATGGTTCAGAGAAGGGTTCAAATGCAACCACATTGACCTCACGCCCAATTCAATAGAATGACTGCACCAAGTTGAGAGCATTCAGAAGAGTAGAATTTAGCTATCTTGGTTCAAATGGCTTACAAATAATTCTCCAATCTACCAACTCCAGAAATACTATGTCTGCGGAATGGTGCTTGCTTTCCCTCTCTGTCCCTGTATGCATAAGGGGGAAAGGGAAGTGGAGGCCAGTGTGCAGTCTTGCACTCCTTGTTATTCTTACATTTGTTTGATATTTTCCATTAATTCCTGTGTTTAGTGTTTCAGAGCCTTTGTTTTCCTTTCCTCTCTTTTGGGGAGGCTGATGGGGAGGACTATGTTATTATTAGGTTTGGCATTACTTGATTAATTTTTTTCTTCTCTGCCTCTGTGTGATTAGGATTTGGTTTTTTCCTGCCTCTGCATTGTAATGTTGTATTTGTTTTTACAGTCAGCACCTTGCTGTGCAGTTGCTTGAAGGAGAAGGAGAGCAGGCACGTTCCTTGGCTCTTGTTTTGCAAAACTCTTTTAGTTCCCCACCATGTGTTAGTAACCTGGCCTGCTTCTGCCTCCTGGCCTTCTCCTCCTCCTCCATCCCCTTTGGACAGACATGAACTAGTCCCCACGCTAGGGCTGTGTTGGTGTTTAGGTTTTCAGGTCATATTGGATTGACTAAGAGTAATGTTTGCTGAGGGAAATGTTTGTCTGAGAAATGCCAACAACTGCCACCCCCCCACCCCTTTCACCCCAGCAGTTTCTAAGTACTGGAGACAGATTTGACGCTGGGGAGGAAAAAAACCTGTGACATTTTCTCATTATTCACTCCAGCTGAGAAGACTTATGAGCAACCACAGCCAGCTAGAAGCTTCATTTTAGGAGTTAAACAAATGAATTTGCCCAGATCAGTTCTTGGTGTCACAGCTTTGGTCTTGCAGGACTTAAGGGGAATGCTGCTGCCTGCATCTCCCAGAGCCGCTGGGAAGCACGACTACTCCAGTTCCACTCAAAACCAACTTTTTCAGCTCCGCATTCATTTCACACTACAGAATAACATATTCCCTCCACCAGCCCAGCCCTTGGGTCTTTGTTCAGCCAGACTTCCACTGACGGCGGTACGAGTCTTTTTGCATAGAGAGTGGGTGATGGAGCCTCCCACTTGCAAAGCTCTCCGTGGATCGGTGCCAGCCTCCTTCATAAATCACTGCTCTCCTCCTTCCCACCCCTGGAAAAGCAGCCTTCCTTCAGACCGCCTGAGCGCTGCTGGGGGCTGAGCCTGCCCCGAGCATCCGAACAAGTTGCATCAGCGCTGGTACAACCCTGCTTGTCATTAGCAGCAGGGGGACTGCCAAGGTCGGCTACCTCTAGGCGCTCCGAGTGCTGTGCTGTCTAGACCAGCTTTGAGTGGAGGCAGGATGGAGGAGGAAGAATTCATTGCCACTGGAGCAAAACTTCCTGGATTTGCAAATCCATCTGCCTACTCGGATGACCCTAATCACCATAACATCTGTATAATTAAATCCTCTTTCTAACTTATCTTTTTCTCAACCCACCTTAAACTCCTTGCCCTGCTTGATTTCTCTTCTTTGCCTATCAGTTATCATTTGGCTGTATAAAGTATCTGGGAATCCAGTTTTGAGAAGGTGAAGTGTATGTTGTCCCCCGAAGGGAGGGAGCTCTGGGAGGCAGGACGGCAGCCAGCTCTTTCCTGGCAGTCATGGGAATGCCGACGTGGAGCTGCCAGTCGGTGGGTGGGCGTAGCACAGCTGCCTCCTGAGGCTGGGTCCTGCCCGTTCGCAAATTTGAGTGAGGGGAGGAAGCTGAGGGTGACTGATTCTCCATCTGTGCCACAGTCAAGCCCCATCTCTCCCTCTGGTTCCTTTCTGATCATCTGTGCCTTGGTGTGTCGGAGACATATAAAGCCAAAGCAAACAATAATTTTCAGAAAAAGTTCCTTGCATGGTGAGCGTGAGTGGCACAGATTTCTCTCCCATTTGTCCCAAGCTGTATGTGTCAGATGTGGTTACCATATGGCATCTATATCTCTCAGTACACCCACACTGGATGTATGCATTGGGATACCAGTGGCTATGCTGAGCCACAGATAAATGTTTAGCATTCCTTAGTCAACTGGAAACTCTGTGTGTGTATGGGGTGTGCGTGGGGGTGAAGCCCAAAGAATATAAAAACAGGCATATGGCATTTTTTAACTCATTGCACAGATAACAAGGAGAAATAAATATAAGGCAACACTCTAAAATAGCATCAGCGTCTTTGAAGTAAACCCACTAGTGAGAGAAACTGAAGCGGAGGCTGTTTCATTACCCTACAGCTCCAAGCCCAGCATCTTGCCCTTATATTTTTTGGTGCTCGGTGTATGCCAAGATTTCAGGCTGTGCTCCTTCAAATGGAGGCTCTTGGAGGTGCAGCTCTTCCTGACACACTGACATGACCCACCCCAAATTGGCACATCCCAAAATGCACTTTATTATCCTTCCAAAACATGAGGATGTCTCTGGTTTAGTTTACTGAACAGAGGCTGTACTCAGTTGAGCACGAGGCTGGAACTCTTGCCCTAGGCAAGATACCTGCTGCGTACATGCTGTAGACCTAATTCAGTTGCCTAAACCCAAACATCTAGTGCCATCCAAGGCACCCTCAGGTGCCTGGTATGGCCTCTGGCTGCCTCTCCAATAGGATATGGTTGTTCCCATGCAGATGCCTTGGATGCTGTAGGCAGCTGGAAGTAGCACTGTCCACTGGTGCTTAGGCGGATGAATGAAGCTCAGCCTTGAAACGGCAGCTTTTGCTAGTGGAGAGTCTGAAGCTCATCAGATAAATGCTCTAGTGAAGTGATTGTCCACGAGTGTCTTATACTGAAGGCTTTCAGTGCAAACAAGAATGCAGAAGGCCACTGAAGAGGCAGGATTGGTTCCCTACATGACAGTGTGAGTTTTTCCATATTACATGTGAAATTCTGGATAGACGTGTCGGTAGTCACAGCATTGCAGAGCTACCTCCTCTGCCTGGAGATACCTCCTTTTCCCTCTCACTTGGAAATACCTTCATCACATGTCATGGTAAGATGTCTCATGGTGTGGTCTTGGATTGAGCAGACTGAAATGTGGGGAAATCCCTTTCTCCTCCAGCATGGAAGGAACTGGGAGACACTTCTTACAGATAATGAATTGGAAGTAGCCTGAGCAAGGGTGGGGGAATTCCAGGGTGAGAGCATCCCGCGGGGTTCGTGGGACTCCCAATTTTCCATTGCAATCAGGCCTCCTTGCTGGGTGGTCATGCAATGAATGGCAGGGTGTGGGAGATGCTGTTCTGACCAAGTAATAGCAACGCTTGCTAGAACAGCCCAGCATAAGACTCAGCTGCTGCTGTGCAGAGCAAACCTGAAGACTAGCCATATACTTTTGGGAAGTGAACCTTGGTCTGTGGGAGACTTCTGCCTTTGAAAGGAGGATCTTCAGCCTAAGTCTTCCCCTTGAGGGGAAACAATGGCCTTTTCTGAGCTCTTTTTGCTCCTGGTTGCTCAAAGACCTTTATCTTATACTGCTTTAGGGAGTACTTGGGCCAGCTTGGGTTTTACTGGCTCAGGGCTAGCAGAGGAGAGAACCCTTTGAACAACAGCCTTTTATCCTAGGAAATATTAAATTCATTTTATTCCTTTGGGACGGATGAAGCTGTTGGTGTTTGTTCAACAGATTTGAAATAGCAAAGGGAAACCTTTTCTGATTTTGCCCTGGAGTTGTTTGTCTAGGCAGAGAGTTTAAGGTTCAGATACGGGATGCCTGTGTGAGGAAATAGGCAAACCATGTAATAAAGCACTGGCCTGTGTTATGATAAATGCAAAATGATTAAGAGGCAAGAGGAAATAGACTCTGGCACCTGACTTTATTTATTTTGAAATGCCCTGGGGAAAAAATAAAAAGAAAATAAGAGACAAGTGATTTGGCTGTCTTGGGGGAAACGGAGGTTTATTATTTGCTGAGGGTCTGTTGCTGGACAAGGTGACAAAACCTGCATGCTTTCCACCATCTGAGTAGGGTAGCAAGCTCCCAGAAGCTTGCTGCCCAGGGCACGTTTATTCCTCATGTGTGTTGGAAATCAGATGGTAAAAGAAANATCCCTTGCCAGGCTGAGTTCTAAGGCAGCCTTGGCTTTCCTCGTTTCATCCCTGCACGCTCTGGCGGCATTCTTATAGTCCTCCCAAGGGATTAGGCCATTCTTCCACTTAGAAGAAGGCTTCCACTTATACTTAAGGCTTTCAGTGCAAACAAGAATGCAGAAGGCCACTGAAGAGGTAGGATTGGTTCCCTACATGAGAGTGTGAGTTTTTACATATTACATGTGAAATTCTGGATAGACGTGTCGGTAGTCACAGCATTGCAGAGCTACCTCCTCTGCCTGGAGATACCTCCTTTTCCCTCTCACTTGGAAATACCTTCATCACATGTCATGGTAAGATGTCTCATGGTGTGGTCTTGGATTGAGCAGACTGAAATGTGGGGAAATCCCTTTCTCCTCCAGCATGGAAGGAACTGGGAGACACTTCTTACAGATAATGAATTGGAAGTAGCCTGAGCAAGGGTGGGGGAATTCCAGGGTGAGAGCATCCCGCGGGGTTCGTGGGACTCCCAATTTTCCATTGCAATCAGGCCTCCTTGCTGGGTGGTCATGCAATGAATGGCAGGGTGTGGGAGATGCTGTTCTGACCAAGTAATAGCAACACTTGCTAGAACAGCCCAGCATAAGACTCAGCTGCTGCTGTGCAGAGCAAACCTGAAGACTAGCCATATACTTTTGGGAAGTGAACCTTGGTCTGTGGGAGACTTCTGCCTTTGAAAGGAGGATCTTCAGCCTAAGTCTTCCCCTTGAGGGGAAACAATGGCCTTTTCTGAGCTCTTTTTGCTCCTGGTTGCTCAAAGACCTTTATCTTATACTGCTTTAGGGAGTACTTGGGCCAGCTTGGGTTTTACTGGCTCAGGGCTAGCAGAGGAGAGAACCCTTTGAACAACAGCCTTTTATCCTAGGAAATATTAAATTCATTTTATTCCTTTGGGACGGATGAAGCTGTTGGTGTTTGTTCAACAGATTTGAAATAGCAAAGGGAAACCTTTTCTGATTTTGCCCTGGAGTTGTTTGTCTAGGCAGAGAGTTTAAGGTTCAGATACGGGATGCCTGTGTGAGGAAATAGGCAAACCATGTAATAAAGCACTGGCCTGTGTTATGATAAATGCAAAATGATTAAGAGGCAAGAGGAAATAGACTCTGGCACCTGACTTTATTTATTTTGAAATGCCCTGGGGAAAAAATAAAAAGACAATAAGAGACAAGTGATTTGGCTTTCTTGGGGGAAACGGAGGTTTATTATTTGCTGAGGGTCTGTTGCTGGACAAGGTGACAAAACCTGCATGCTTTCCACCATCTGAGTAGGGTAGCAAGCTCCCAGAAGCTTGCTGCCCAGGGCACGTTTATTCCTCATGTGTGTTGGAAATCAGATGGTAAAAGAAAAAACATGAGAGACATGAAGGATGCATGGGTGAGCTCGGGCCCTGATGTCAGTGGAACTCCTGGGGCCAGGAAGCTTTGTACCTGGCTTGCCATGGGGGCTAGAGTCAAGCAGGGCTAGCCAGATGGGAGCTGCTAATGCTGTCAATGCACGTGTTTTCCTCCCCAGCTGGTCCCCATGCTGTTCAGAATGCCAACATCCCTGCTTCGGCTGGCCCAGCTCTGTGGCCTGGGAGGAGGAAACTTTTAAATGGCAGTGTGGTCGCGTAACCAGGAGCAGATGAGTGTGTGTGGGTGTGATTACACAGCACTGAAAAAACAGACTGAAGATGGAAACATGCTCACCTCTTATTTCAGGGCTGTGTTGCAAAGGCTGAAGTGAGATGTGGGGCTTCGGGTTCACGTGCGCTTGTTGGGAGCAGTGCAACACGCGAGGTTGGAGACAACCATACTGTGAGTTGGCTGAGAACACCGTGGCTCATCTGCAGCTACACAGCATGTTGCATGTCGCTTGGAGCAGTTCTGGTACAACAGGTCAGGGATTGAGAAGGAGTCTCAGTGACTCTACTAACGAAATACGAAATTATTAACCAAAACAGTTTCCTTTGGTTAATGCAATCAACAATAATGCATTAAAACTTCAAATGCAAAGTACTGAAATCTTATTTAATTGTAGTTATTCTGTAAAACAAAACGGCTTCAAATGCATTGATGAGTTGATAAGCCCTCTTTATTGGTGAAATGTCTAAATGCTTTTTCTCTTTTCGTGGTATGTGATTTGTTCCGTTGCAATCAGCTGAAATATTTGGAAATCTCAAAGCAAACTCAAAGCTCAGACGCAATACCACTCAACACTTCCATAGTAAGTTACTGCAAGCCATTGAAGGTAACTGCCCATGAGTACATTTTCAGCTTTTGACAAATACGAGGTATTTTGATTATCTGACCTTAGCTCACAATGAAATAGAATTCAGTCAGATGACTTTGCATGTGCTATTGGCCAAAGGTATCAGTTTAACTGATAACACACTGTCCTGGTCCACAACACACACTGGTGGTGACTTGATCTTGGGTCTGAGCCCACAGCTTTCACTCTCTAATTTTATGTGAAGATTTACATGCTTCCTTTATTTTTATGCAAATCTGCCCATCAGCCCAGCTTTATTCAGTAAGTGTGAAAACATTGGTGAACCCATGGGGAAATTTTCTTCTGAGTTTTGAGTTAGTAAGGATGGGCCAAGCAATTTTCCCTCATGAATGTTACAGAATGCAGTCTATCAATGTATCCTGAAATGTTTTCTTGAAGGTTCTGGTCTTTGCAAAAAAATGTGCTGCTGGCAGCTTGGTATTGAGCTCAAGCCCATTCATTACAAAAAATCCAATAGACTAACACTCCATATAGTCATTTTCCAAAGAGCGGTATTCCTGGTTGGAATTTTTCTCACACACTGGCAATTCTGTATTTTGCTGGAGCAGCTCCAGGACAGACGAGTTAATGCCCTGTGTAGTCTGTTTTCATATTGAGCAAACCCTGCTGAGATGCCGGAAAATAGCGATGTGAACTGATAAGCTTGCAAAAGACAGTCGACTCATCTAGTGCCATGAAACAAGGATTCCCACACTGCGATACACCTGAAAGTGTTGAACTTGAACAAGCCCAGTCCCCCACCCTTCTCCTGGAGGTGTTGGGGAATCACCAGATGCTTCTGCTTGGCCAGGGTAGAGCTGCTGCCTTTATATCACAATACAAGTCCTTCCTTCTAGTGGTTATGCCCAAGCAGATGAAGATGTCCCAAAACACATTGATGATGCTGTGTTTGCAGGGTCAGATGGGACAAGACAGTCCGGCAAGGTCCACACCTACTTGGGATGAGAGCAGGTTTGTGGTAGGCGACATTATTTAATTTTAGATTTTATCAGGTCCTAGAGTAGCATTTGGGGGTCAAACATGTGGAAGGACTTAGTTCAGGATGTGTCCCATTGAGGATACTGGATTGCTGCTTTAAAACCAGACCCGGAAAATATTGCTCTCACCTTGCTCTCCGACAGGAAAAGAGCAAAATGTAAAAATGTTGGTTTGGACCTTGCCTGAAGCACAGTCTGAAGCTCAACAGGAGGGCACTTTACCTACCTACCAAGGCCTCTGCCTTTTCTTTTGACCTGGCTGGTGAGGACTAACTACTCCCATGACAGAGGACAGATGGAAAACATCTCGTGTCATGACCAAAGCTGGGCTTTAGTTTGCAAATGACCGAAATGGTCACCGGGGGTATCTTGCTTCAGTATGTGGAGGTTGATGGACATGACCAGGCCCAGCAACTCATGTCCCTGTGCTCTGGCTTCTCCTCAGAAGGGGAGCACACACTGGTCAGGCTTTCCAGCAGGTGTAGTCCGGCTGTGGTCTCCTCACCAGGACCTCACTTACTGTACCTTGGTCTTGCCCATTTCTGTGGAAGCATTGCTAAAGTGGAGGGCCAGTGAAGTCTTTTTGTCCCCCATGAATGTGACAGTGTTACCTTAGGTGCTAGGAGTTCATCTGGAGTCTTGGCACATGGAAAGGAAGAAAAGCAAGGCAGTATGTCAGGACATGTCATAAGAAGAGTTTCCAGACAGGGCTACCTTTTACCAGAAATTATGTGAAGAAGATTTGGACACTTCTTTTTAGGCCAAAGAGCAGCTTCTTCTGACATGCCCTTTGAAAGTTTTCCCTGTGAAATTATGGGTACAGGTAAATCACGATCTTGGGCAGAATACAGCCCTTGGGAAAAATCTGAGATTTTCTGCTAGAGATATTGCTGGCTCTTTTCCTAACTACATGTGTGTTTAAGCACTTTCCCCTCTTGGCTTCATGATCCAGAGTGAAGCTAGCACCAGGTAGTGCTGGAGAAGGTCTGTGAAAGAAAAAGCTAAAAAATTGACAGAAGAAGGAATTTTTACTTGGAAAATATTTTGCAAATTCAATGTTCAATATTTTGCAAATTCAAAGTTCAATGCAAATTTTTGCATTGAACTGCATGCAACTTGTTTCCTGGACAGAAAAAAATCATACCATTTAATACTTGAATATCATTTTCCCCTGCTTGGCGAGAACAGCACCTGCCTAATAAAGACCTGATGGGTGATTGCCAGGCTCCCTGCATCTTCACCGATGGGACTTGGTTATTACCATTTAGCTGCCCTTGTTCCTCTGCTGGGCAGCTGGCAGGCTGCTGCAGAGCAGACCCTGAACAGAGAATTGCTCTACCTACCACGCACCTCTCACTTGTGAGATCAATGGAAAAAGAGAAGGGGAAACTGACACACCAAAAAGCAAAGCCTGAAATCGGACAGAACTGATACAAGTCGTTTGAAGATGCGGTACAGGAAAGAGAGGCTGGGGATATAACTATCCATGGGCACAAGGACAGGGCAGCCCGGAGTGAAGGAGGCTGCTCTGGCTCCAGACCTGTGCTGCTCCCACAAAGCACCTTCAGCTTGGTTAGTCCCCAGCCAGGGTAATCCACCTATGAAAAATCAAGAATGGCCTGTCTCTATAATGACCTGTTGAAAGGGAGAAAAAAGTCTCTGTTTTGTAAGGTATCTCTCTGAGTCACCTGCACATGAAGGTGTAAGAATATTGATGCTATTTGGACCCAAATTCTCCTGGCAGTGATGTAAGATGCAAAATACAGTTCCTTTACTTTGTTGTATGTTCTTACCTCTAACAACTCTGCAACGCTTCCTGCATAAAAGGGTTAGGTTATTTTCTAAGTACTTTGTTGAAATTGCAGGACACCCTGTCATGTTATCCAAGGGAAAACTCTAAATCGTATACTCTGCTGTCATCTCTGGTCTTACTTTACTTGTTAAGTCCAAAGAGTAAGGTGTTCCCACAAGTTCATACAGATGTCATTATCCTCTGACAACTTCTGGCTTGGATTATATTTATGCAAGGAAGGGAAGCAGTGTTGCTAGTGTCTGAGGAGCTTGGGACATCCCTCAGTGTTACCTTCTCTGGGGAGGATGGGAACACCACTGCTGCCAAACCCTGACCCAGTAAATTCACCTCCTAGTTGACAGACATTACTTAAGAGCCAAACCCAGTAGAAAGGTGTTTGGGACAATGACTAAACTGCAGAATAGCCTGTTGACACCTGAAAGTGGGTGAACAAAGCCAGCCACCTACGTCCTGAGTTTTGATGCTGCCACGGCAAGCCTGGCACACTGTGTGGAGTGGTGCAGAAGACCCCCAGCAGCCCATGACATTGCTCTGTGACCATCCAACAAAGACCTTTCAGCTGCAGGCCCTGATAGGACACATCCTTTGGCTGTAGCTGACTGGCAGAGGCTCCACAGCTTCACCTCCCTGGTTTAGGAGCTATGGAGCAGGACGGAGGCCCCAGCGCTTCACTGCAAGTGGTAAAGGATGTGCCTTGCCTTGGGGTACCTTGGCATTAGGGTGGTAAATGATGGTGGGTGCTGTACAAAGGATTTCATGCTACTGCCTCTGCCTCTGAGACAAGCAGTAGCTGCTAGATGGAAAGCATTTTTGTCTCTAATCTGTTCTGAGTACATTATCATATACACATACTTGAGGCTTATAGTTCATTTCTCTCCAGGATATAGGAACATCTGTTTAAAAAATGAGCAAGAAGAGAGGAATATCTGTTTCAATGTTAATACTGAACACACTTGGAGAATATATGCACAGAATTTATCTAGACGATTAGGACACAATGAAGGTTGTGAGAGATTTAAATACCACTGTTTGGATTCACTTGCTGATCTGTTACCAAGTGCACTGAAGAAAACTAGAATAGGATAAAATGGGAACTTGACTAATTGTCTGTGCTTGTAGACACAACTGCAGATCCCTGTGCTTCAAGAAACAGATATCTGTCTTTGAGGAACTGCCCGTTTTGAAAGAATACAATAGGGCATTATTTCATGGTGATGGGGTGCAGAAGTGGGTGGAGATTATGGATAAGGAGACCACATCAATAAACAACTGACTGATTGCATATTCTTTCTTTCGGTCTTCTGTTGGCATCCTTAGTTGAGCTAAGCAATGGGGTTTATGTGTCACTGTGTGCACAGAACACTAATGTTTGGCTAAAGCCTCGAAGTATTGTTGAGGAAATCCAGGCACCACAAAGGGTCAAACACTCTTCTGACAGGTTCCTAAAACACCGCTGGCTTCTGAGGGTTTTCACCAATGAACATGATTCAAGTCACTGACTTGCAGAAACTCACAAGCTCTCAGGTGGAGGAGGGTCCTCTCCCTTGGTTTTGACACTGTGCTTCTGCGTAGAAAAGAACCCTTCCACAATTAACAGCAGTCGATAGAAGATGTGTACTTTGAGATGCCTGTGGACCATAATCCAGCCCTAGCTGCTGTTCCTGGAGGTCTCTACTGCTGGTTCCTCCAGAGAGGACTAACCATTAACTCCTTACTCTTTCTTCATGCTTTCCACATTATAGCTTGTGTGTTTCAATCCACTCTGGGGCTGGGAAAAGCAATGTAGGATGTAATTGGAAGCAGCTGATGACAACAGGATTTTGGAGTTGTTTCCAAAATTGGTTAGGACTCTGACTTTGAAGGTGGGTGTTTTTTGTGTCTGTTTCTGTCCTGAGTCATTTTTGTGTCACAGCAAGTTCAACCTAGGATATGCCTTCACCAGGCAAACCAGTGACAATGCTGAAAACAGCACAGTGCTGTTCATGATGAGGACCAAGAATCGTCTCTCACAGCCACCTACCTGTTATCTCCGGAGTTAGCATGGAGGGGGAGCAACATTAACATCTGGAATCCCAGAAGAAATGTCATGTAAATATGTATCTACTTGTTTCTTCCTTCTTCCATCTTCTAAGGCTGATGAAGCCAAGTGCTGTTTTGTTCTCATCAAAATGCCCTAGAAGTGTGCAGCATAGGTGGGAAGTGGAGACGCAACACTGGAATGTGGATCTTGGTGCTCCTGCTTAGGCAGTGTGAACCTATAGCTTGTGTTCAAAGAGCACGAGAGGCTTCCACAGACCAAGGGCTGCCAGAAATGGGCACAGAGCTGCTCCTGACAGCTAGTGGGTCATCTTATCCCTGCCGCCCTTCAGGGAAGGACACTACGAGCTGAACAAGGAGAACCATGCGCTACCCAGAAATACTCACGCCGCTTATTAAGGGAGGTGAGGGTAGGTTAAGAAAGGGATCCCAACCTGCATAGCGCTGGGTGTCTGATACATGCACTTCATGCCATGCTGCCTTACAGCCTGGTGGGACTGGACAGACTGATTCCTGGCAGTGGGCAGGTCCTCAGGAACCTACACGTCAGGTGCAAGGAAGGCCTACAGCTTAAAAACAGGAAAGGTGGTAGCAACAGCTGGTGTGCTCCATAGAATTCCTGCTCATGAATCCCCTTTCCAGATGCTCTGGGTTTTCTGCTGAATTTAACTCATTTGAATTGACCATCCATTATAACCACTTAAACCATTAACGTTTGCCCTAGCAATAAGGGAAAACTTAACAGTAAATCCCCCCCCCCTCCTTTTTTTAACAGAGGTAATTTGCTTTTCTGGGAAATCTTAGTGATCTGTATTGGAAAAAAAACAAGAGCAAATTGTGCAAGACATCCCAAAGGAACACCAATCCAAGCTTTCTGACGCACCATGTGCTCAGTGACTGCAATATATTTTACACAAAACCTATTAGAAAAATTCTCAGAGTCTTTTTAAAAATAGCATTTTCCCACTATTTTTTTTCATGTGCCTTACTTTCTAAGAGCCAAATATTTTCTCCCCTCAGGCTAAGTATCTCCGTCTGGCAGGGAATAATAGTTTATGAACAGTAAAAATGTTAGTTTAAAATATCTATCAAAGCTTTATATATAATAAGATTATGGTTTTAAGGTCTGCTAGGTTTGCCATCTGAAAAAGTGCCTTCCATTCTGAAAAGCATTACTGGTTTGTGAGAGATTCCTTCTGATTAAAATAGGCTCATAATTCATTTAAAGAATGTCCATTGTATTTTGGGAATTTCTAAGAGGAAAATAAAGCTAAAAAATTTGCATCTTTCACTCATGTCTTATCTCAGCTCTGAGGAAGATCTCAGGATTCATCTTAATGCTGATTAGCAACTTATGTGTAATGGGTTACTGGATGTTGAGTACTGCCTGACTTCTGTGGCATTGCGAGATACTAAAATAGAACAAAGGAAATCTTGGCAGGTGGTTATTTTGCTCTATATTTGTATTCAATATCAATGATGTGAAGCTGTTCAGACTGAATTTTAGCACAAATGCTATGTAAGTGAATTATTGCAGAAAGAGCAGGTGAGGCAGTCAAAACCAAGCGGCTTACCACATCTGTTGCACTACTATGCGGTGGCTGACGTTTGCCTCTATAACCACAAAGCGTATACCTAGAAATCAGTTTATTCACACAAAAATTTCTGTTGATTTTTTACATGCACATATATCAACATGTAAACACATATTTTTCTATAATTAAAAAATTTATGTATATGTATTTACTTATAAATATACACAACAAATATCTTTAATGTGAATTAAATATATGAACTTCATAACTGGTGATATGTTTTCCTACGCCATTACTATAGCTTCAGGCCAGCATACTTGCTTTTTCATGAAACAATGCATATTTTTAAAAAAACTTACCTTTCTCGGCCATTTCTACTTTAAATACCCTCAAAAAAATTTGTTTGGGAAGTTCTGTTGAAGCAGAGCCCATTGCATAAGAGAAAAGCACAACTCCTGGCTGAAACCAAGTTTCTGGTGCGTGTTGTTGAACTGGGAATTATATCGCAGTGAGTGGTGACCAAAACTTCGCATTCCAGGCATAGCAAACCTTCCCATTGGTGGCAAAGAGGCTGAGGGAAAAACCAAGAGGGAACTGGGGGAAATAGCTGCAAACTAGAACAAATTGTTGGATGACTCTGTTGTCAAAAGGTCACATTCTTTCTTTAGGCAAACCTGCGCAGCTCTGCTGAGGTCAGAAGAAGGAGTATGAGGAAGAGGAAGGCATACCTAGGAAACAATCCTTCCTGTATGACCTCTGGGCACCTCTTGACCTGAGTGGAGCACACAAGAAGGGAAGAACTGGAAGGGAGCACACACAGCACTCTCAAGTGGAGAATTTTCTGAGGCACTTTCAGCCTCTCATAGAAACAGTGTTTGGAAGGGACCTCTCAAGTTTACCTAGTCCAGCTGCCTGCTTAAAGCAGGACTATCACAGGTACTAGATTAGGTTAGTCGTGTCTTTCTCCAGCCAAGCCTTGAAGACTGCCTAATATGGAGACCCCAAAACTTGTCTCGGTAACCTGATCCAGTGCTGCATGCCTTTCCTAGTTGGTAAAGCCTTCCTAATGTCTTGCTTGAACCTCACAAGCTGCGATTTTTTGTTGTGGCTCCTTGCTATACAATCTGCCACGAGTAAAAATAGTTTTGCTCCATTATCTTGGTAGCTATCCTTCAAGTAGGCTGCCATTAGATTGTCCCTTAGCTCTCTCTTGAAAATGGCTCTTGTAGGTGACTGCAGAAGGCAGTTGTGGGACCACTCTTAGCTGTCGGCTATGTGGTAATTATTCCTCCCAGCAGATGATTGCTGCAGCTGAACGTTTCTGAGGTGGTGCTCATAAGTCAAAGCTGAATCACTGGAAGGTTTTGAACATAAAGAGAAAAGTCATAAAATGGAAGATGATGGAAAATGAATCTGTTGTATGAGAGCTGAGAAAAGCTTTGCTGCTCTGTATCAAAATACATGTGCTACTAGTTTCACCATGGAGTATTATGGCTACTGTCTAACCTGATAGGCTGCATTTTGCTAGTGTACTTTGGGCTACACCTATATCTAGTCTTCTCAGGACCATTCTCTTGCATTTGGGTAAGCTGGCACACAGTGACCCATGTCCATGCTGTCAAGCTTTCTTACCCTCCAGGTAAAGACTGCATCCAAATTCCCTGTTTGGAATGGATCCTGGCTCATCCTAGCTCCTACAGTCAGGCTATGGAGAAAGTTATTTTGCAGGGGCATGAGCCATGCCAGGGACAGTTTTAGCAGCAAAGACGAGTATGTTCTGGTACTTGTGAGCTCCCTGGCACTGTGTAAACACTCATGCCCAAACACAGCTTCAGAACAGTTTGGTTCACAGCAATGTTCTTTGTCTGCTTTGCTGTCTTAACATATGATTTTTTTTCATGAATTTTTAAAGTCTTCATCTTGGCTCTGTTGAAAGCCAAGGTTTGACAGGGTGGTTGGTGGTTTGAATGTGGATCCTTGTTAGTGGAGATCTCTGTGCTATGAAGAACTTTAAGTCATGACCAAAGCAGAGTTGCAATTGAACTGGGCCCGCCTAACTCATGGGTGTGCATGCACATGGCAGAGAAGGATGGCTGGCTGCAAGAAATGGGACCACGGCAGCTGATTTCTTCCATGAAGTCCTATCAAAGGCATGTCAGTTGGCAAAAAGTACATCATTAGTGGCGGTAATCTGACGCAGCGGTGTCTTCTCCAAACTAATCGTCTGTACTCCCTTTGCAACTGAGAGACACATGTATCTCCAGGGGGTGGTTCATCATCCTCTAAGGAGTGTTTAATAGACACAGAATAAATTGCCCTCTGACAGTGCCTTTTTCTCTCCATCATCTACAGAAATTTGTTTTAAATTACATGCTTAAACTAGCTACTTAACTTTCAGAGTGCTAGCATTAGGTGAAGCAGATCTCTCCCAGTAGAGCTGGATGAATACCAAAGAAAATATTTGCAAACAAAGATTTGCTAACTTGCTTTGGCTTTCAGAACCCCTTTTATCTGGTTTCCATAAACAGTATTTCAAGTAATATTTTATATGGGAATATTTTACAAGCAAATGCACTATTGTGGTGCAAATACTTGTGTGATACCTGCCAAGCTGCAGGTGAAATCTTGGCAGTTGGTGAAGTTTGCAAGCCCTGCTGCTGGCTCTAAAAAATGGGCTTCAGTCCTTCGCCCTGAAAAGCTCTGGAATTTTTACCATCCAAGTCAGGAAGGAGGAAAACCATTGTGTGTCTCTGAAGGTCGGTCACTCTCTGCAGCTTGCCCATGGTGAATTCTTAAGTCACTACCCACAGTGAACAGGCTGATATTTGTTTATGGAAAATATTTGCTGGGTCATTATGGATTGCATGTTATTTTCTAAAAATCTACACCCTCTTTCTGATTCCTGTTCAAGCAGAAGAAGAGGCTAACTTAGTTAGATAGCATGCAAGTGGCTCACCTCACTCTGGCTCTTGCTAACCTCCTTTCTGTCTGAATTAGTTACTGGAAAAAGATGACTATTTCCTTGTCTTCTAAGCCATCTGTCCTCACTCCTCCAGTTAGTATTTTTATTAACACTTTTTATTTTATTTTATTCTGGTTTACTGCATTTTATTTTATTGCATTCTATTGCATTTCAAAGGTAGTGAGTCTAAATCTGTCAAAGAGACTGTAAAATGGATCATTACACTTTCAAAATTTAGTATCTCTATCATCCAAACGAAATCTGGAATTTAAAGCAACCCTCTGTACTTTGGATTAATAAATACTATTTTCATGATTTCTGAATGGATGCTAGTGCTGAGATAAACTAGGAAATATTACTGCTTCCAGTACTACTACTACTACCACTGTTACTTATGTACTTGGCTAGAACTAGATCATATTAATATCTGTCTCTGTTTTCATTATGTCCTTATTGCATTGATGGAAATAGCTCATGCACAGAGAGCTCTGCTTTAAATGACATTGCAATCATCAGTATTAAAATCAATTTGGAAAAGAGATTTAATTTCCCTTGTGAAAAAAAAAAAAAACAGAAGAAAAGTAGTCTGTGGATTTCTGAACAATTTTAAGCTGCTGTTGAAACCCAAACCCCAAATACCGGCATATTCTTGCTCTGAGTTGTCAAAACTTCTTTCTACTTCGTTTTTGCAATCAGTCTTGCTTTCTTTTTGGGGAATTATGTACCTTTTCCAGCTAAGATTTGATAGGCTTTGAGGAAAACCTCAGGTATGTTTTCTTGGACTTGTCAAGTTTTTTCCAGTGAAAAATAATGTAAAAAAACCCCCTTAGCAACAGTACTTGAAAATAAGTATTACTATTTTGTAAGAGGTGCTGATCTTGCTTCCTATTTTTCTTAAGCTGTCCGTACTGAAAGCTGTTTTCTAGCAAATTGAAATTGTGTTAGCATCCTCAGCCACATATTTCTTCCATGTCCTTCTTATTCCCCTTCTTTTTCCCTTCTGGTTTAACTTGCCTCCTGGCCATTTCAGATGACCAGTGTATTCCCACTCGATCAAAAGAGGTAAGTTCTCAAAAGCAGATGAAAAAATCTCAGGTTTATCAGTCTTGTAGTAGGCATAGCACATGGAGATCCTGGACCTCATCAAGTTTCAGTGTCACCTGCAAGTCACCCTTGGCTATGACCGCACTCTTTCCCAGGAGGTCTCTGCCCTACCAGCAGCCCAATGCTTCTTGTCTCCTGAGCTGGCATCCTGTCTCCCTGGCCCCATCCCTCTCCTTTCAGCCTCCTTGTCGGTCCTGCTACCTCTCTCCCTGAGGGCTTCGTCCTCATGGTGTGCACCAAAGGCTTGTTCTGTGGAGCCATGTGCTACAGTGTTCAAACTGCCATAGCAGTAGTTCCCAAACCATGGGATGAGAAAACTAGTGGTTGAGCATATCCCATGGATTAACAAAAACCCCAAACATTTCTGAGAACTGTTGACAGAGGGCATCGTAGTCTTCCAACAACTAATCTGCACTTGAGGCAGATAAAAAGACGTAAGAGCCTCATGTTTTTATTTTTTGCCAGCTTTTTCCTTCTACTTAGTATGCATGATCTCTGCTTTGGAAAAAAAACCCCAAACACCACAAGCCAGGTTCAGAATAGCAGTTTCACAATGTTGAAGGCTTTTTAATCCCTGTTTAGACAGTTCCCTCCACAGCCACTCCTTCTTTCACCAAAGTTTGCCTCCCCTTTTGCCATTTTCCTCCTAAAAACCAAAAGCAAGGGGAAAAAAAAGAAGGTAGTTTAACCTGAATTATGTCATTCACCCAGGGCATCACACTGTTTTACAAACAGTTGTGCTGGCACAACCGAGAGGTCAGTGACCTGCAGTGCAAAGGCAGGAGAAGGGAGAGCAGAATTTCTTAAGCTGATACTGCTGCCAAAACCAAATTATTGTGAAACTGCACGGTCACATTCCATAAACACTTTCTTCCTAGCCTTGTAAAACTGTAGCAAATGGTGAAAATCAGTGGAGAATATCCCTTTGGACAGGGCTGAATACTTTTGAATGCCTGATGGTAGCTGCAGAGGCTTGTGAGAGCTACACACAAGCCTAAGCCATAGGTAGTCTTTCAATGCTGTATTGAGACCACATGAATTCTGATCCCTTCGGAGAAAAGCCATGGCTCACGTAAACCAGTTCAATTCCTACAAAACTGAAAAGAGTGAATTATATTCTTAAATACACACACGACCACCCAAGTGAGGTAATCCCACTGGTTGGAACTGTGCAAATGAGGCCAACATCTGACCACAAGGGCATAAGAACTGCCAGCATATCCAATTAGCAGGATAAAAGTAACTGCCCTCCTGGCTCACTAATTATTTTCAATACACACGGTGTGATGAAAACTCTTCCAAAAATCAAATCTGTCTTACAGCAGTTTGACTTACAGGTGGTGCAGAATGGAACGTTACTAAGTGCATTGCAATTAATTATGCTTTCAAATGCACTGACTAAATTTGGCTGTGCAATTAGATAAATAATAACCGAAGGGAAAGGTTATACTTTGGAATTACACATTAGAATAGATGAATAAGCCTTTTGCCTTAGCTGCTTGTTCCTGTGTCATGGCAGGCATCTTGTTATGAAGACTTGTCTGTTGCAGATAAAATGCTCGTACAAATGCAGCGTTGATTTAAATGCACAAGTGCCATTTTCATGCACTCAGCATAAGCTCTTCCTTTAATTTATCTGCGTATCTGCCTTGAATATCAGAGGATGACATTTCAACAAAGCCATGACCAAACAGTAACATCAAAGAGCCTGGCTTGGCAGCCTCCGCTCTTTTCAGGGAGTATTGACTCAAGCAGTGGATGTCACAGATTTCAGACCAGGTGTGCTGGAATGACCCCTGCCTGCTGAGCAAGTGGGTAGGGGTAACTGACACATTCACAAAACATTGCCTTTTCTTTTTCTGTTTTCAAATTACCCTTCCATTTGCTCTGCAATTCCTGAACATAGCCACCATTAAAAAATGACCTACAGGTGTTCCAAATGACTGCGAAAATATAACTTGAAATTATTGGTTTAGCTCCCGTGGGTTAAAACACTCAGAGTAGGAGGGTATCCCTGGGTAAAGGGAAAACTGTAGTGGTGGGAAATTATATCCCCATCAGTAGACCTTTTGTTCATGGATTCCCACAAGAACGATTCCTTTTCTTACCTCTTTTTAATATTCATTAACTTTAATCCAAGTGTTAGCAGCAGGGGATTGACACAAGTGCATTTACTGTCACCCTGGTAACCTTGTGTCTTGGAAGGGCTCAGCCACAGGTGAAGATCAGCTGGCTGAAGGTGAATCTGAGCAAGGCAAGAGTATTGGTGAGCAGTGTGTTTCATAGTCTTGGTGAAGGTTTGGCTGGATGAAAGGGCATGTTGGGAACTGATCACATCTGCCTGTAGTTAAAGAGCGCACTTGAATTCCTGCCTACACAGGGCAGCATCAGTGAATAACTGGTGAAACACTGGAACATATTGCTCAGAGAGGTTGTAGATGCCCCATCCCTGGAAACATTAAAGGTTGGGTTGGACGGGGCTCTAGGCAATCTGATCGAGATGTGCCCCTGCTTATTGCAGGGGGAATTGGACTAGATGACCTTTAAAGATCGCTTCTAAACCAAACTATTCTATGATTCTATGAATAACATTTCTCATGGGCTTGAGCTAGCTCAGAGCTTGCATCCCACCCTTGTCAATAATAAACTCATTTCAGTTATGCGTGCTTTCACCATGTCTTGGATGGACTGTGGCAATTCAGATGGTCTGGAAATGAAGCCCTCTGCACCTAGCCCTTTGCAGAACAGAGCAGTGGGTCTCTGCAGCAACATGGGCTTTGCAGAGCACCTGATACCTGCTTCCCATGTTCTCCACTGGCTTTCCATAGATCATCAAATCAAACTCAAAATCTCCTGATGAGGCCCAGAAAGGTACGGAGATCACTGACTCCTACAGAGTCCCTTATTCCAACTGCCTCCGTAGAATTCCTTTTTCCTCTCTTTATCTGACCAAACAGAGGGGCATCTTGTGTAAACCAATTCTCTGTAGTGAGTGGGTAGAAAAAGAGTCATCTCCTCTCTTTGTTCCCGAAAGAAGCCTGCCTCTATGGGCAACTGCGAAAGCTTAGACCCTGAGCTCAGATGAGTTACCAAGCTTTTAGATGGATCAAGTGAGGGGAGAGGACTGAATTCCAACAGAATTCAGTGTGAATGAGGTGCCTAAACTTGCCCTTTCTAGATGTTCTTGAAAGTTGTTTGAATTGCTGAAGTTCCTGGGTGGTCACCATTGTCACAAATTTCAATCTGCTGGAATAATGGAATTCCTGGCCATGGAAGCAAGCTTCAGCCTGTTATCTGAACGTCTGGAATGAACTCCTCCAGGAATTAAGGCATGTCACAAGTTGCACCTCCTTCTGCTCCAAGTGTAAGGTCCATTTCTTTATTAGGTAATTTCTTTGGCCACCTCAATCATAAATGCACATCAGTGTGTCTATTGAAAAATTAAACAGCTCACAAAAATGCCTGTGCAACAAAAACCAATCAATAACGACAGAAACCTCCAAACCCAACAAACGAAAAATCACAGATTACCAATGTGAGACATTCCACTGCATGGGGAATGTGAGACACTCATCTGCAGAGGGGATGAAAGAGAAAATGCCTCAGGAGCGGTGCTAGTGACACTGCTGAAGGTCTGATGGGGAGTTATATATGTGCAAGATAAGAACCCATAAGAATTGAAGAGGTACTTAAGATAGGAAGAGGCTTGATGTCTTTCCAAGAAGTATGAGCTGACCTGGAGTGCATTTGAATTTGCACGAGTAGTTGCAGAGGATGGTTTTTACTGCTTGCAGGACTAGGAGCTGTCTCAAGATTTTATACTTACAGCAGTTTTAACTGAAATAGGGAACTCTTTTTTTTTTTTCTCTCTGAATATTCCATCTTTATTCTGAAGCTTAACAGAGGTCTGTCTGATTCCATATCTGTCGAATACATCTCCAGGATGAAAAACCTTGAAATGCATGAAGAAGCCCTTTCAGGTGCAGTGGTAGAGTTTGCCATTCTCTACCAAATTGCAAAGAAAGCTGAATATTTCTAATACTATGATGAGCAGAAAGCTCTGACTGTTTAACTGCCGCCGAGCACTTCGCTTTAAAAATGCATAAATTTGGACCATTTCCCAGATGTCGCATTGTCACTTCTGAATGACACATTGGAAGAGGAAGTCAAATGAGGAAGTGGGTTCAGGAGTGGTGAGAGTGTAGTGGGTCCCTCTTGCTTGCAGGGACCAGCCAGGAATCTAGCAGCTGGCTGGGGGTGGCAGTGTGTGTGTGGGGGGGTGTGCAGTCAGCATGTTGATTTTAGGTGCCTAACTTAGATGCCTACTTCTCTCCATTGCCTATATAAGGAATAGAGTCTGGCAGCCGTGGAGTGTGGGGAGCCCGAATTGCCCATCACTGTCTTACTAGTTGTCATGGCAACGAAGGCAGGCATCTAGAGGAGATGGTCTGAACGTGGTCCCAACTGACTTGCAAGTACATGCCAGAGCTTGTGTGCAAGTGAGACAGCTGTACTGTACGTACCCCCGCTCGGGGTTCACACTCCTGCACGTCAGCGACTGGAAGGAGCTCTAGTTTGAAGCTGCCCTTTGAGAGCCTCAAACAACAAAGCTTTGGCTCTCCGTCTGCTTTTGTTCTCTGCGTTTTGGGCAAAGTTGGGCTTGGAGGACACATGCTGCTGCACGAGGCCAACTCTCCATCCGTACTCCTCTGAAGCTTCATCACTGATGGGAGGGAAATGAAACTACTTTATTCATGGGACACACTCCTACGTGGGGAGATACCCTTGTGAAGCCAGCACTGCATCCCACGCCTTCCTTTGTAAATTACAAGATACACTTTAAGCTCTTTATGGAATTGATCAGTTAATTAATCAGTTTATCTGCCTCTGCCCTACATTTAAATGTAAATCTTTGTGGCAATTCCATTCAAATTTCTTAAGCTCTGCTCAAAAAATCAGTAAGCAGAACAACCAGTACTCTGCAAATTACTTCTCCCACAGATAAGGTCCATTTCAGCTGTTGAGCCATTTGTGTTATTTGGAGATGCTTTTGCACCTGCAGAGGCTAAGTCCACTCTTGATTATTGGAACAATTGTGCAAGTGAAGGAATTGGGTAATCTCGTAGTGATGCAAACTATGTAGTTTTCTATGAAGGCATTAGCAAAGACTTGCAGGCATTCAGAATTAATTTCAATAATAAGCTGGGATTTAAAACCTAAATACTCAGTTCCTAGCTGCATTGCAAATTCACCCTCAGAATCCACTCTGTATTACTCACTACCTTTTGCAGCCTTTAACAATAGTAATAGATTTTTTTAACACACTCAGAAAAAAAAGCAACAGAATTAGATTTCAAGCACAGCTAGCAATGTGCTTGAGCTCAGTTAGTATCCTAACATATGGGAGCTGCTGAAATCCAATATTTTTGTTTTGTGCAATTGTATATTCAAGGAACAAGTCTTAAATTCAGAACAGAGGCTCAGGGCAGGGCAGGATTCTGGGGGAGGTGTTGAGCTCTGGGCTGTGCTTGTAGCGGTTGAGGAGCCTGCACGGTTCTAGAGGATGCTGTAGACTTTGCTTTCCTGCTTGCTTTGGACCCGACTGTCTTCTCACCTTGATTTAAGGCTGTACTAGAACTACATTAGTCTGAACCAGAAACGTAGTCTCTGGTTACAAAGTCTGAGATGTAATGGGTCAGCCTTTCTGAATAGTTTTCCAGCTATTAATGTGCAGATCATTGTTTCAAGCCCTGTAACACTGTGCGTGGATCAGGTGGACTTATTCCTGTTGAATGACAAGCAGTCCTTTCACAGTATTTGCAACAAATGATGTCTCTCAATTCAGGAAACAGGGAATAAAATTGTTCAGGGTGGTACATGTAGAACATTATAAGCCTGTGAAAGATTTTTGTTTCTTTCTTCCCTATAGATACCAGGTTTGATGTTAGCAATTTGGCTCATTAATAGCTGATTTACATTTCCCAGACAGCAAATTGCTATCTGACACAAATTTATAAAAGAGCTTCATATTGTGAAATTCTCTAGCACAGTGAATCCTTTGTGATTTTAACGTAAGGAGTTTGTGATTAAAATTTTAATATAATCATTGCAGTCTCCTGGGATGCTTAAGAAAAAGAAAATGTTATTTCCTACATCTTAGAGTTCATCGTGGTGGATGCATTTAAATGCTATCAATGGGATTCTATCTGCTCTGAAAACTAAAGGAAACAGGAAGTCTCTCAAAGCAAGTAAAGAAGCTGAAGAACTCGATGTCTGCTGAAGCACGAAGACTAGCCTACGACACGGTGTTGTCTCAGTTTAGTTTTGTAAGCCCAATTGTCAGACCAGGCTCTGTGGTTCACTGCAGAAGCCAAATATAGAAGGAGTAAGAAAAAGACAAGTGTAAAGCTCCATTCTGCTCCCTGAAAAAGTAAGGTTTGCTGGATATCGCCCAGCTCACCTGAATAAATTAGGTCCATTGGTTTGCTGCTTACATCTCCAGTAGCTGCTGACCAAAGCAGGGGGGCATATGCCAGTTGCTGGGGCTAATGGGTGCCCCTGCTGCCCTGCCTTCCCCCCAGCCCTGCTCTCCGCAGGGAGGTTGAGAGGGATTGGTATGGGAGCTGTCACTGGAGGTGATCCTTCCCAAGGGAAATTCTCCAGCGGGCAGACCTGAAGATCTAGCCATGCCTTTGCATTGCTGAAGCCATCCAAGTGCACTGAGAAATTGTGACTAAAGGCCAATCAAAGAAACCAAGTGCTATTATTTCATCTATGATGCCTTTACTTTACTCATCCATAGCTCTGAATGAGTCCTGTTGTGACTGCCTCAAATTTATCCTTACTGGGAAACTGTAGGAGGCTTTCCTGTCCATAGCTTATTCTCTCTAAGTACCTGACATTCCAAAGCTCAAAAAGACATGGCTCACCTTGAGCCATGTTGTCCTACCTGTTAGGGAAATGGTTGAATACAGCTATTCAAATACTTTTTCCAGCGCCCACTTAGTGTTATTATTAGCTATGGCAGTGCCTACAGGTGTTGGTCAGGAGACTGTTGCTTGCAAAGTCAGTGTTGCGTATATACCTGTGTATAGGTACATCCAAATTGACCAGGCTCCTGTTGCCCTGTCTGGCCAGGTCTGTGCTACTAAACTCAACAGGTAAAAGGCACAGGCTTTCACATGGTCTCGTGACTGTCCATGCTGTTGAATTATTGTCATGTTCCCTGTCACAGGTTTGTCTGTCACTAACAGGGACCCCACCAACGCCTGGGCATACTTCATGGGACAGTAGAGACTGCTGTGGGTGAAGCCCTTGAGGAAGGGTTTTTAGCCTGATGAAAGCAAGCTCTGCTCTGTCATTTTCTTTTAGAGACACAGATGAATTCTGTGCCCTTTTCTTCACTAGCAGAGTTGTGGTTTTTGAGCCCAAGTCCTTTTAGGATAGTTCTAAAGCTGCATTTAGACAACTGTGGCCACAGCTGAGTCCCCGCTGCCGTGCAAAAGCTATAACCAGCTCAAATCTTTTGGTAAAACTGGTCTTGTAGGAAATATATTCCCTTTTCTTTCCCTTTTCTCAAGTAAAATATACCTTTCATGTTTCAATGGAAAATACCTCTCCCTGAAGTTCAAAATCCCTTCTTTCCACCCTTTTCCCCTCTCCTTTCTGCAATGGCCGATGACAACAGGATAAGGGGAGGTGTAACCATGAAGGCTTTTCAGGTTCTGCCTCTTGGTGAAAGCAGTTTGACCCACACTGCAGTTCAACCCACACTGCAGTTCTCTAAGATTTTTGACAAGTTCTCCAAATAATGACTATTGTAGGACCAACTTGCAAAACTGTAGAGTCATCTCGAGGAAGGCCAGGAGAAACGCTGCTTGGGCATAGAATTAACTCACATGGATGGGGAAGGGACTGCCCGGCCCCAGTCTCTCGTGACATGAACTGTGGATGGAAGATGAAATATTTTTATGCGACTGCTTAAGTGTGCAAATGTTAGTGCTTTCATCAAAGGGGGCTTTTTAACATAGTTGTTAAGATATCTTAATGAACTAAAATGGAAAAACAGTAATCTTCAGTTTGGAAGCTGGTGGCATCTTCACTGCAAAATGGTACCTCATTTTACCTACTGATCGCATTTGAAGATCCCAGACATGGTTCTAGTTAAGTTTCAAATATGTCAAAAATGAGCCAAGAACATCATTTTCAAGTTGCATTATCGTGGTCATGTCACTTTCCAAAGTATCGCTAAATTGTTCCTTTAGTTTTTCCTTTGCCAAAGAGGTAGGAGACTGTTTTGCTGTCTGGAAAAATGCCTGCCTAGAAGTAGAGGTCCAGATCTTTAACAAGGGTAAATTGGCAAACCCCTCTGATTGTAATGGAGCAATGCCGATTTTTGTCAGTTCGGTATCTGGCCCATCAGATTTTCAACTGTTATCACCACAGGCAGAATTCAAATTGACACAGCGTGGGCTAACATGATTGAATGCAGAGCAGGCTGCCTGGTTTCCTAAATTATTTTAATAACAGAAAGAATGTAGCTGGAATGCCAGGCTAAGATCTCTACCTGGATAAGGGCCCAGATTTTATTTAATCTCTAAAAGCCTTTTTTTTTTTTTTTTTTTTTTAAAAAAAATAAGCCCGCTCCAAAGTCATTACTTTTCCATTATGGAGTTTGTCATGACATGGTTCCCAGGAACAAAAGTCTCAGATTCCCTTCAGAGATGAAAAATCCTGCAGCTTCAGGTAGAGAGTATGCCTTGAATAGGTCTTGTAGGATAAGTGAACTATGGAAACAGAGAAGAAACCTGCCCCTCTCTAGAACCTCTATTGGATCAGCTGCTAAATCCAGCTCTGAGACATATCTGCACGAGGTACTGCATTTCCCGGGGCTTTGGTGGGTCGCTGCTGCCATGAACCGCCCAAAGCCACCTGGCATCCTGGAGTCCACCAGCTCCCAAGGATCGTGCCGGTCTCAGGCTGCAACACGTCTGTGCAGGCATGTTTCAAAGCTTTTGCTGTGCACCCACGGTTGCCTGCCGGTGCCCGGGAGAGCCAGGAACATGCAGCTCTGCCTGCGGGAGCCATGGCACTGCTGAAAACCTGCTATGGCAGCCCTGATGTAGCACAAGGTGGATGGCGCAAGGAAGGTGGTATCTCTTCAGAGATGGGGCATGCGCTCAGATTGTGTTGTCCTGGTAGGAAAGGAGCAAGTGTCATCTCTGAGCTTCACTGACTGGCAGAGATCCTACGGCAGGCTGACCATGAACTGGGTCCCCATCCTCCAGAGTGGGTTTTGGACAGAGTGGGCTGAAATGTGTGTAGGAACATCACACAATGAGATTTGCCCATTGAAGGAGCCAAATTAGAACCAAACCCATAACAATTTGATTTCTCCCCTTAGGAAAAAGAGCTGTGTTTTTCTTCACTTGAAAGTATTCAGACTTTTTACTTTCATCTGCCCTTGTTGTGTCTGAGCAAAGCTAGCCGATTACTCGATATCTCAGTTCTGATTTGGGGTGTATTTTTTATTCCTCTTCGAGATTCAGAGGGTGGTAAAAAGCCTCATTGTAATTCAGTAATTATTATGTCTCCTTCTTCGCTTGACCAGGAATGCAAGGGTATCCTTTTCTGTGAATGTCATTTTCTCTCTGGGCTCTTGGACTTTAATTTCCTAGATGTGAAAACAGGAACAGAAGATGAATTAGGTATTGAAATGAGAGGATATGAACACGACTCTCTTCTCCTATAGAACTTTTTCATTCAAAGAGAAAAAATCTTTTTTTTTGTAGTTAAGCAAAACAGAACAAAGGGACTTCTAAATCAATTGCGATGAATAAAATGCTTTTATCCTTCAAGAACTTTATTCAGGAGAACAAACTTAGTTTAAAGAAAATTTAAAGCTTTAGTGCACTTACTGTTCCTGTGTACTTTCTCTTCTCCCACCTACCATCCCAGCAATCTGGCTTTACTTCTCGAGTTATTAATACAGGTTTTGTGGTTTTGGTGGATAAATAACTATTTTATTATGCCTAACCCAGCATTGCCTTAATGCTTAATATGTTACTGATAACCAACTATTAAGCTACAAAAGCAGTGTTTGGTACCTAGATGAAGGAGTCTTAGGTGGGATGAGTTTGTCTACCCCTGCTTTCAAATACACAGGGATTAGTTTGAAAAAAATGAAATCTCTCTTCTTGATGAAGGAGGGGACCCATATATTGCTAACATTTATTTTATTGGATAGATTTTTTTTCTTTTCAAGGCATATTTGTATTCTGCCTTGCCTGATTGCACAGGGGTTTCTGCCTGATCCAAGCTTTCTTAGTAGATTGCTTTTCTATCTCCTGCCCAAAGATGGTTGAGCTGTTCCAATGTTAAAAAAACAGTGTTAAAATGCTAGCAGCGATGTAGGTGAGGGATGCTTACCTCCCTCAGCCCTGCTTACCTGTCCTCTGCTCCTTCCACTGGCCTCTTACACTAAGGTGCAGGTGGGAGCACTTCACCTTGGTCAAAGGGTTGGTGTTGGGATTTCTAAAGGACCGCGTTATTTCTAAGTAATTCTTCACTTCCCTGAGTCACGATGAGTCCCTTCTGAGGATGATAGTGTTGCCTGTTGTGGCAGAGTTCCTCTTAGTGAAGGAGCTGGGCTATTCTCAGGGGTACTTCAAAAAATGCAGAACTCAGCCCAGAATGAACACACACCTTGCTGCTTTCCAGCATGTATAAATGACATGTCTTTGCCCTCTCATCCTCCAGGAGAGACAGGGGTTTAAGTTTTCGCTTCCTGAGGACTGGACTGGGACCTGGTAGACATTTATTAGTTTTTCTCTTGGAAGGTACTCATATATGGCAAGAAGACCGGAGTAGATAATGGGGAAAGGTATGATCACCACTTTGCTCAGCTGCAAGTCCCTTGGATGCCTCTGTGAGTGCTGGATGCGTGGATGCCAAAAGCTGTGCTACTCATCCCAAGTCCAGTGTTTGTCCTGGTCATCCAAGGGCTTCCTGTGACGTCTTCCTTGGTAGTCAGAGCAGGGAGTATTCACAGCAATGCTGCTCAGTAAACACTCATTTCATGGAAAAAAACCTGAGAGACTTTTTTCTTTTGTTGGAAATTTTTCATGAATTATTTTTGTTTAGGAAAATATGATATCATTCTGATGGTAAGAAAACAAACTGGCAGGCCAGCTTTCTGTTACTCCTAAAATATCACCTCTTATTTTTCATTTAGGAATATAAAAGAAGAAAGTGGAGAAATAAAATAGCCGAGACCAAACCCTAAGTCTGCTCTTAGCTTTTGCTTCTTTTTCTGCCTTTGGCCAGTGCTTGGGGAAAAAAAAAAGAGAAAGAGGGTGTGCAAAAGAGCATGTTTTCCCCTAGCAGCGTGAAAACTTAGAAACTGAAAAAAGATAGATTTTTTTTCTGATTTTAAAATCACATTTTTTTGGGCAAATGTCTTTTAAATTAACCCCCTATTTTTCGAGGAAGACATTCAAACCAGTTTGGCTCACCACATTTCATGGCTCAGCCTCTCTGACCACAAATTATAGATGTCATAACAAATGTCAAAAATACAGCAGAACATAATAAATTATATATGCACGGACACAGGCGCAGTCAGTCATGTATACACACACATTCATGTGTGTATATATAGTCATCTCTGTGTGTACGAATATGTGTGTATAAATATATCTATGCACGTATACACGTGTGTGTGTACACAGATGTGAAGTAGACCTGTCCATGCTTGCAAGCCAAGGAAGTCCTTGGGAGGTTCTGCTTCAGGAGGGTCTCCTTTGTCCATTGGGAAGATCCCTTTCCATGCAATATTTATTTGTGATCCCCCCTGTTTTTACCAAATTATTTATTTATTATTTATTATCAAATACTCTGACCAGAATAAAACCTACCCAGCAGAGCTGTGAGGCTGTGTTTCAACCAGCTGTTTGGCACATGCTACCAGTGCAAGGAAAGCTTGAAAGCTTTGCCTGTGTCACAAAAGAGTGGCGATAACAGCCTAGAAATCACATTTGAGGTATGATACAGAAACTCAGTCCTTAGAATAGACCCTTCCAAGCAAGAGTGGGAACACTTTACGCCTGCAGTGCATTTCACCAGGCCACATGGCAACCATACGAAGGAGGGAGGATATGTAGGAAGCAAGTTCCTCCCCTTGGGAAATGCCACAAGAGTTGGAATAGCATTTTGTGCCATGTTGCACAAAAGTCAAGCAGAGACAGTAAAGAGGAACTGTTATTTAGTGGGAAAATAAATTTAAGTGAGTTGAATTGTCCAGATTTATGTTTCGGCTGTGTTAGCAGAGGTAACTAGCACCCATACAAAAACTCTCAGAAAAAGATCTGAGTTTAAGTTTTATGTACAAGGTAGTCCCTCACACTGCTCCAAATAACAGAGCAGTGGTTCAACATTAATCCAGACATCTTTGTCACTCTGCTTGGGGCTGGGGAAGAGCTTGAGTGGTGGCCCCCACCCTCCCCACCAGGTCCTCTCTGGGCAGCACACATCTCAGCTCCTCACCTCCCAGCCGTGCTCTCAGTGCTGTCACATGCTGGTATAAAAGCTCTGCATTTTATAAAATGCCTCTGTGGGTGCTGTGGCAGATGAGTAACTCCTTGTCAAATGGGCAGGGGATTTTCTTCAGCCTGCAGCTCCCATGCACGAGAGGTGTCCCGAGGAACAAGTTTCTCTGTACCTCTGCCTTACGACTGTGCTGATTGCAAGTGCCACATCCCCTTCATCATCCTCTTTTTCTTACCTCCTCTGTGGGATATCCAAGCAGAGCGTGATGGAGAAATCTTTGGCTGAACACCGAGTGACCCAGTGCGCCCTCCCAGCATGACTCTAGGCTAACGGGGCTCTTGGCAGGGCTCTCTGTCTGTGGTGCAACTTTGAACTGACGTGTTTATACTGCCTCCAATTTCAGTGCTGCCCTGATGGCAGTTAGTCTTGGGATGGCTGCTCTGCATTGCACTGTGTCTTCAAGCCCGTCCTGCTTCTCTGCAGCCACTGTTTAAACTCAGGCTAATTGTAATCCCAAAGCACTGCTCTTAAGACAGCTGTTGCAGCTCCTTTTATCACTGCAGGGATGTCTTACTCCTAAGGCAATGCCTTCCTACGTGGGTTTCAAAGAGGCAGCTCAAGGATCAAGATGAGACGTTGGCAGAGCCTGCCCTGAAACAACATGGTTTCAGTCTTCCATGCTACTCCAAACTTTGCAGCAGTTCCTCTGGTTTTCAGTACAGGGCTGTGATATCAGACCTGCTTCCCACACTGGCTAACACATCTCCGGCTAACACAAGCCCTGCAGACAACAACAGATCAAGAGTGCTGGTCTCTCACCCAGGAACCTTTATATTTAGATCACCCTTAGCACCCAGAAAAAGGGGAGATGGGCTTTGCAGCATGATCTGAAGGTGAAGGTGTCTGGCCTTTGGTGGCTCAAAGGGAAGGGGAGGGATGAACATAGTCCTAGAATGAATGGCCTCCATGCACAGCCTGGTTTGTAGCCTCCATGCACAGCCTGTCATGGTCCAGAATGTTCCAGTGCCAAAAAAAGACTCCCTTGGTTAATGATATTTCTGCATGATGTTGATTTGTATTTTGTTATGCAACCCTCCACTGACAGATGTGCTCACAGCATTTAGGGTCCCCACATGAAGAGGAGTGCAAGCCCAGTACTTTTTATCCCTGTTGAATATCAAAGAGGGATATGAAATGTTATCTGTTTTTAAAAGACATTCGTTGAAATCTATTTTTGTTGCTGCTAAAAATATGTATTTATTGTGTGGCTAGGAAAGAACTTCTTGGTGTGGCTGAGCAGCTGCTCCAACTGATCTGTAAATGTGCTTTCAGCCTCAGGTTCAAGGCAGTGTCCCATGGTCTTTGGTTTGTCCATGCCGAAGCAGCAGTAAAACTGCTCTTGGCAAGTCTGGAGTACAGCTATGGCATTTTCCATCCCAGTGAGTTCTTTCAGCTACTGAAAAGGAGTTCCTATGCCAGGCAGACACTCCAGTCAGCAGTCTGCCCTCCTATGTGTGAGACAGGTACCAACTCACTGGAGTAAATCGGACAGGCCTAAGAGCAGCAAGGTAGGTTCATCCCGGTCCCAGGACTGAGGCAGCTGTGTGGGTCAGGAAAACAGGAATTCATGGCTTCAGGAAAAAAACTAAAAAATATTATCTTCATGGGACCTGCAAAGTAACTCCCCCCTTAGAACTGCAGATAACTTCCAGGAGAGTCTCTGCGGGGATATTGTCCTCGTGAAGCAGTTGGGAAGGGCTCTTCCTGACGCACAGCGCATGGTGCAGCTCATGTGCTGTGCCGTGCCAGGTTCTCTAGAGAGTGGTGAACCTGACTGCTTTTACCTTTCTAGTCTTATTTTTGGAAACTGTTGCCTACCCTGGAATTTGTCTGTCCCCTACATTTCACAGAGCAGATATATCTGCAGAGGCACCAGCACACAGAGACACCTGTAAGAACCCCATGTTTTGGGGGGACTCTCACATGGGGATCTGCAGTTTTCCTTGTTTCCCAACTATGCTTCAGGAGTACCCAGAGATCCATCCCAGGCAGGTAACATACAGGGCTTATGACAGCCCTTTTCATCCCCTGCTCTCAGTATATGAAAACCTCAAACAAATGGTCAGATACTGGCAAAGAAGCAATGTTGGTACTTACCCTCAATCATGCATGACATAGTCATCTTCTTGGGTCAATAGGGAGAGTTTTCATTTGATCTAAAAGGTATTTTATTAATATTACTGGCTGGCAGACCATTTATTTTAGGTTTTGTAGTGGAATAATCAGGTTGTAGTGTCTCATAAAAGTAGCAAAAATACTAAGAGCACGGAGGACCAGTTTGGGGCTTGACGTAAGTGCCGGGTCACACTTGGGATTCATTTGTTTTATCACAGGTAACTTGCTGGATGTGCAGGATTTACAAAGTCAGTTGGAATGGGTGGTGCTTTTAACTAACTTAATTCTACACTTCTGAACAACACAAAACTCAGTTGAAAGGGGTCCTGAGTAGCTTAGATTAAGTAAGGCTACCTGTTGTAAATATTCCTTTGCTGAATAATCTCTAAGCAACTCCTTGTCCCGGTTACATTGCTTTCAGGTCAGGCAGGAAGCATTGCTTGTGGTGCTGATAATTAGTTTTTCAGATTTCTCATAAGACCCCTAATACTTATATTTTTAGAGATTTAAAACAGATTGCTATCTTCAGTTTTGCATTCTGAAAGGGAGGAGTCTGCATGGGAATGTCATTTGTGCTGTGATGTGGCTGGACCATGAACCTTATAACACATAGTTTGCTCCACATTTCACTGACCACTCTGATGCAATAGAAGAGTCAGAGGGCAAGACACACATTGTATGCAAACAGGAAAATCGTTTCTGCTGGGATCTGTTAATAAGTGGTAAATGGTTTCACACCTTTGCTGTAGCCTGTTGTCAGCGACAACACGGTGCTATAACAGGAACTGTGCACAGAGAAAAATTCCTGGATAAGTTAAGTCTTTGTGAGTAGGGGAGTCCCAAGACTCTACCTGGCTGCTCAAAGACAGAAGCCAAAGGCAGAAGAGGAAAACTGGAAAATTAAGAGCATGCATAAGCAACTCATGTTGCCTAAGTTTAAGCAGTGGTGTGACGAGCCTGACCAAAGGGATTTTGAAGGGATAAGGGAGAACAAAAGCTATTCAAGTTTATATCTGTTTACAAATTAAACTAGTGGCAAACCATTTTCCTGAGAGAGGCAAAAGTAACCCAAAACGTGACTTCAGAAAATCTCGGTGCCTCAGCATCTTTGAATTTTGCGAAAATTTTTATTGTTGACAGTGTTGCCTTTGCTTCTGAACAGCCCCGCTTAGTGGCATGTAAGGTGGTACACAACCCCTGAGGGTGCTCCTGCATCCCTAAATATAAGAAGGTCAGAGAACAAACTGAATATCAGTCCTGATTGCCCATAATGCAGGGAACAAGCTGGGGACAACTCGCCCTAGGACTGCTCCCAGCCAGCCCCGTAAATGAACCATCAACAGATGAGATTCCCCCCAGCTCTCCCACACCATCCCAGATGACGTAGGCTTTCAGCACCTGCCCTATCTCAGGGCAGGCGACACCCCCATCCCCCACGACTGTGATATAGCAGCACCACTCTGGTGTGATTCAGAACAGTCCTTGTGTTATTATGCAGAATTAATAGCTGTAACTTATGGCCAGTGTGGCATCAGATAGGGCCCAGGAGAAACCTGTGGCCAAACACTCGGTGGGGTGGTCACAGGCAGGCTGTGGCTGTTAGCAGCCTGTAGGTGACTCAGGCTCTGCCCCTTGGCCTGGTGGGAGGGAGAGAATCCCTCATGCTTTTTAATTTATTGATTTAGACATAGCCTGTCTGCTTAGCGGTGACTCTCACCTGTCATTCTTCTGCCTCATTTAAGCTCCTTGGTACAGCTTCTCTCCTATAAGATGAGGTTATCTGTCATCTGCTGCCCAGGCAAGGGAAAACCCAGCTTCATTCCATGCATCAGAGGGCGGATTCAGAAAGGAAAGGATTGAAGTTGCTCAAGAAAAGGTAAATCCGGCATTTCTTAATTTTGCAAGTGAAACACTGTTCTTCTGGTGTTAGCATATTGTGCTTTGCTGTGCAAGTGCTGAGTATGAGACCAGATCCTACCATACAGCTTGACCAGACGATGCTTTGACTTTGATGAGCGTGTGCTGTTGCTTGAGTCATTCTGAAACAGATAAAAGAAGCAAGACAGAAATCACAAGGGAGGATGCAAATAGGGAGCATGGATCACTGTTGGATTCCCACAGACTCTGAACCATTGGGGAGGTATTTTTTGGTGCATGTGTCTAGAAAGGTACCTTTGATGCCTTCTGCAACATACCAGGGGATTTGGGGCCCAAATAACACTGAAGCGGCCCCTCTTTTCCATGGAAAGTGGAATTTAGGAAGGCAGAAGGGACGTGCTGCACACCACAGTCTTGTCTCACTATATGGTTAGGATGTAGCTGGGATATAAGCTTGGATTTAGGTACTGGGGAGAGAAATATCTGGTGTGATAGGGGGAAGCGGGAAGAATAGCAAGCTGTTGGTTTTGCTGAGTCTCTAGCTTTATGGTACAGCAAAGCCCAGCCTTCCTTAGACAAGTTCAGTGTTAGTGCTGGTCATGAACTTGGGAAAATTAACTTTGGTATAGAACAACACTAATGGCAATCCGTCCCTTCCACTTCCTTCCTTTGCTGCAGTGTTAAAAGGTCAAGGACAAATGTTAAAGCACTGAAGGGTTTTACAGTAAGTGTTTCCTTCTCTCAATTTCACCTCTTCAATGTGTTTAGATCTCTTTGTGTTAACCTGATTGACTTGTCAGAAGATGCTGCAGTTTCTGGGAGTAACAGGAGAGCTGATTAGAATTGGTTTTTGCGGAAGATTTTGGTTTTCGGTTGGAAACCAACTGCACAAATGGAAGTAATACAAATTAGTATGGGCTTTTTCTGAGTTTTGGTAAAAATAAAAGCAAAATTTTCAATATTTTTTAGCTAAAAAAGTTCTGGGTTTGGACCAAGAACTGTTTGGGTTTGGCAGTTCTGAGGCTGCAGTTTTTCAGTTCTTGAAACCTTCAGTTTTTCCTTGGGAAAGTAGATGACTTCTGCGCAAGATTTTGTTAGGCTGAAAAATCCGCTTTTCTTGGGTGTCAATTTCTTGAAACATCCTCCCCAGATGGGATCTGCTGGCATGGAGCAGAAGGGTGGGAAACCCTGAAGGAAACACTTATGTCTCAGATGCTGGCAAATGATAAAACCCTAACAAGTCACAGAATCATAGAATCACAAAACAGCTTGGGTTGGAAAGGACCTTTAAAGGTCACCTAGTCCAACCCTCCTGCAATGAGCAGGGACATCTTCAACTAGATCAGCTTGCTCAGAGCCCTGTTCAACCTGACCCTGAATGTTTCCAGCTGTGTCTCCAGGCAACCTCTTCGCCTCATTGTAAAAAATTTGGGCCATATATCTAGTCTAAATCTACCCTCTTTTAGTTTAAAAGCATTACACCTTGTCTAATCGCAACAGGGCCTACTAAAAATCTCTCCCCATCTTTCTTAAAGGCCCCCTTTAAGTATTGAAAGGATGTCCATTGCTTCCATCTTTTTATCTGTCATAAAGTCCATTATTCTGTTCCCAGCTCTTCAGCTGGTCTGCCAGGGCATGTAGGTAAACACAACCCAGCAATTTATTTAAGGCAACAATCTGTTTGCAGGCTCTTAAGGCATGATGTACTTCAAACCATTCTCCAAAAATTCTGATACTTAAAAGGTTGTCCTCCAAATAGATCCAGAAATAGTCCTTTGTACTGGCTCCTGCTAGCAGTTAATTTCTTTCCTTCAGTGTTAGCTCACCTTGGCCACCAAGGCCACCAATGGTAGCAATGTTCTGGATGTTGCCTGCCACTCATCTGCACTAGGAAAGCAATTGTGATGTGAGAACAGGTATTTATTCCAGCATCCTTGAATCTAAGCTCTAGGCAGTTGTTTAGGTGCCCTGACATGTCTGGATCCACTGTTCTCTGATTTTACTCCCTGTTAATTACATGAAGTGCAGATATTCAACCTATGCAGTAAGTCATTGTGATGGTGGACGGGTTAGCCAGGGGTTAAGTAGCATAATGTGCCCTGTTTAGCTAGCTGCTCAAAGCAAGTATAACATGGAGAGTGTATGGAGAATGGAGAGTCTATGGAGAGTGTATGGAAATTGAGCCAGGAATCATTAAAAGATGTGGAACTTGAACTACTGACATCCAGTGTGGATCTGTATTGTAGTCATCAGAAGGATGATCTCACACAGCCAACACCTTTCTCCTCTCTACATGCCCTTTCCTTTGTAAGGAACTCCACCGACAGACTATGTCATCCCCTGGGTGTTGCCCCTGGTCATGTTTGATTTTTAGATGAATTTTGCTAGGTTAGCAGAAATCAGAGTGGTGGAAGTTCATTATGGCTGACTCGCCTTTTGTCATGGGAGCATAGTGTCATAACTTGTCAGAAAACTTGTGCTAATGGATTTTGTTGGAAACGGAAAGGTCTGGCATTAGATGTTCACATGGGCTTTCACTTGAGTTAGGAACTGAGGAGGGTAATGACCTGGAGACGATGTAACGGGCAGTCATCAGAAAGAAGAAAGAAATCTTCTGGCTTCTAGATCACTGTTAACTCTACCCAGGCCTGGTCAAAGGGCAGAGGACTATATCAGGCACTCAGAAGTGTTTGCTAAGCTTGCCTGTACTCACTTTTTCCATGCTCCTTTCAGCTATTCAACATAATCTATTGCAATGAGGATGATCTAGCTTTCGCCTCTTTTTATGCTCTCTGTCCTATCTCTGTTTCATCCCTGTGATTCCTCTTTGGGGCTCTGTTGTCCCACATGGCCAAGAGAGACATAAAGGTGATCTGGAAGAGCTGACTGGTCTGAGAGATGAGCCCAGTTCTGAGAAAGTAAAGGACAGGGGCAGGGCTGAAAACTGCCCCTGCCACTGAGGAATGATAAAAGTGAAGATGAATGACTGATCCTTTTATGGGTGAGGTCTGCATGTATTTCCACTTTTTTCTCCTATTTTTTCAGTTCATGGTACATATCTGGATGGAACTACAACTTAACGTTCAGATCCCAGTTCTACCTTACTGTGCTGCCCCAGATTCAGCACTGCCTGTGTGGGTGCTTCTTTTCTGTCAACAAAAGACTGTTGCTCGTGGGATTTTGGGTTGGCCATAGTGGTCAAGAAATCAGTGACCTCCCTGGTTTTGTTTAGATGCCTTCTGTTGCTTCTTTGGTACTGACCTCAAAGATTATTGTGGCATATGACTCAGACAGCAGGGTCAGAACCCTCTTGTTCAAGTGGTTTTGGGAATAAAGAGATGGCAGATTTAGAGAAAGAACTGATAACGATTTTTATCTACACTACACTTTTTCTACTTTCTCTCCCTTTCTTATTTTTTAGTAATTTCCAACTCCCTTTTTCTCCCCTGATGATATCTGATCTTGCAGTTACTGTAAAGTAAAGCCAAGCAGCCACTTACTGACAGACAGTTGCATCCTCAGGTTGTCTCTTATCAACCAGAACAAACAGGCAGTAATGCAAATCCACATGCCCTGAGGGAGCACTCTCCTCACCTGGATGATCACAAGTGCAAGGGGGCATTCTCAGCCTATACACATGGCTCCTCAGGAGGACTAGGGAACGTGAGATCTTATCTTGTACCTTGTACATCATGCCAGCTGAGCCATCACATATTGTGTTCCCAAGTGCAGCCTGTTGCTTTGTCAGGCTGTGGAAAAATGCTGTCTTCAAGTAGATTTAGGGCACCAGTGGTTAATTCCAGGTCCTGACTACTGCCTGAGTTCCTTGATACGTTTGGGAGCAATAAATTGCCTGGATTTTTCTGCTGTCTCTGGATGGCAATCAACTGATATTGCACTTTGATCATATCAGATGTGATTCTTCCCACTTGACTGTGAATGTAATTACAGATATAGGTTTCATCTGTGGCTGGTGCGGCATTGGCACTTACGATTTGTCTGATTTTCAGATGAGACAGATACATGTCTCCTTGGACTAAGAAGGGGTCTAGGCCCAACTCTCTATCTCACCATGCAGATAGCCTTGTTAACTACAGCAGAAAAAAGCACAGAAGAAAGTGTAGGGTAGGAAGGATGATGAGGGCAGGAGGTGAAAGTCCTTAGTGATTCATGCTGAGGTGAAATTGAGCCTGAATCTATGAGCAAGACAAACGGTGCAGGCCTGTGCCATGCTCTCCAGGCTCACATAACCAGCTCCTGCCTTCTGTACCTCAGTATGAAGTTCATGTGTTTGCAGCACAGCCTCTCCATCATCACTTCACGCTGATGCAGATGTTGTCTTGGCTCATCATCTACCATTTTAGGTCAATTGACAGCCCATCTAGGGGTACGTTTTACAGGGACAGCGGTACTGGCCTGCAGGTGAGGATAAGCAGCCTGGCTGGCAGTCCTTACCAGTCATCTACCACTTAGCCCTGTTGTGTGATCTAAAGCATGGAGAATGCATCCACTGTGCTCTGTAGAGTACATGGTACACAGGTCTCAGACACTGCAAAATTTGGGAGGTCTGGAGAATGAGACACACTGTAGGGACGGTCCTCCATCTTCCCATGGAGATCTTTTGCTCTGCTTGATTGCTACTCCAGCACCCATGCCTGGAAAAGAGTGAGTTTGATTCAACCAAAATGTCTTCCTAGACACCCTTTGAAGCGCAACCCTTGTGTCTGCCAAGAGGCTGTAGTTAATGAGGAGAGAGAGAAATTATTTAGGGTGGGTTTTTTTTGCAGAAAAACCCAATTGAACTATAATAAAAGAGAAGACAATGCAGGCTGAATATCACAGGGAGAAAAAAAACCTGGCTGTGAGACTTCTCTCATCTTCCAACGGAAGTGGTGGAAACCTTATCACTTAGGACATTAAAATAGGCAACACAGAGCACTAGAAAAAATGGTGTTGTGAAATACCCTTAGTTGGCAAGTAGGTGGACTGATATGGCTTCGTATATCTTTTACATTTATCAATCCTTCTCAGAGCTATCCTCTGCATCCTAAAGAAATATCCTTTGGCTGCAAGCACTTTGTCTCACAAGTAATTAAGTAGAAATGAGTATATCACTAAGTACATTTCAATATGTGTCCTCAACTGGCTGGAACTCAACCCGGGGATTCAGGATCTGCTTGTAATTAACATTCCATAGTAAGACTCCACACCCTCTATTTGTCTCTTCCTAATTATGTGTTGGAAATGCGCATTTCTCCTACCATTAGAGATTTCAGCAGAGGAGTTTTAGCTGGGCTTTAAATTGCCTTCTACCTCAATTCAAATATTCCCTGTTATTTTAGGTTTGTAGACATTACACAAGTAAACCTTTTCTCAAGGCGTCATAGGGAAACAAGCTACTGACTCAAAAAAACCCAAACTGCTGAGCTGCCTCCTGGGTTGACGATATCACAGATTTAGGCTGTGATCTGTTAGCTCTTGTGGGTTTCAATACTGGCAATTAAAGGTGTCACTCCTAATTAGCACAAAAGCCTGTGGATGCGAGGGCCAATAGTGAATGGGGCTGCTCAGGGACCATTTTTTCTCTGAAGCTGTTTTTCCTGCCAGTTCATTAGAGCAACTTTTTCAGGGGAATATATCTGGTGGGGGTGCTTTTCGTCAAGACGGTTGGACCGCATTAGGAGACGGAGAAACATAATGCTTCAGCTTAGGATGAATGGGGGCTTTAGGAGGGGTCTATCAGCAAGGGACTGAATGGCTGCGGCTCCAGGTGTGGTAACAAAGTCGTGCCGTTTTGGACTAGCCTTTGACAAACTAATCAGTGACTTGTAGCATGCTGCTTGTCTGTTCCCTCTGTCTTTCCTTCAGACTATCTAACGGCGCATGTTCCCCGAGCCTGCTGTGTCTAACGTACGTGCTGAGAGGACTTGTGGCTGGGTCACAGCTGGCACATCTGGCTTGGGATTGACAGCACTCGCATTCAGCCTGAATTTAGATAAAAAGCCTGTACAAGCACACCTGGATCCGCAGGGAGATTCATCACCCTCTATGCAGGTCCTAGGCGGGCGCTCAGGGATACAAGAGGAAGCAGAAGCATCAGTCCCTCTTTTGGTAGGAAACAGATGAGGACCCCCCTCCCCCAGCCCAGTGGAGCTCCTCCGGCTGGGTGCCGCTACCACGCCGCTGCCAGGGCTGTGCTGGGATAATGTGTGTCTGAGGGCAACCAAAACAGTTTGTTCCCAGACTCTATGCGGCTTTTAGTGCCCTTGACTGTAACAGTAATTAAAAGCAAACAAATCTGGATGGGTCCTGTACGGCTGCCAGATCCCCACAGAGACACCTCAGCTTTTCTTTATGTTCTGTATGGTTAATGGGAGGCTCGGTGTTGAACTCTTTGCTGCTACTAGTAAATGGTGACATATGAGATGTTGCTCTGGAGCCAGTGGATAAAACTGTGGCTCTGCTGAAGCCGGTGGCAAACCTCCCATTGACTTCAATAGAGCCTGAGCATTTTGTGCAGTTATTTTCCATATATAATTCACTCAGGGGGATGTCCACCCCCCCAACCCTTCTCTTTTTCTCTAATGATTAATAAGTTAACAATAAGAAAAAGACTTTTCTTTTCTTTTTTTTTTTTTTTCGCGAATGGTTCATATTTGGGAAATCCAATTCTGACCTACTAAGCCTGCTCTGACTGTTTTAGCCGTGAGGCAAATTTGCAAACTGGCCTAGGGAAGCTGGTACTTGTTATTGTTGCTTCAAAGACAGTCTATGTGGGAGAGGGAATGAGATGTGTTGGGATTAAAATACCCTAGCCGTAAAAAGCAGTAATAATTACCGTCTACATGTGGGCAAGTCAAAAGGGGTTATTACCAAAAGAAATTTAAACTCTTTCTGTTTGCAGAGAAAACTGCCTAAAATCCAGCATTATTCATCTGTGCAGCATGGATTGTTTTTAAACGCAGTTTTCTTCAAACACCACTTTTACAAGGCCAATTCTAAATGGACCGGGACAACTTTAAGAGGTTTGGCATCAGGTAAGTGAGGGTATAATGGGGATTACAGAAGGCAGGTCTGCTCCCAGGAGCCCTGGGAGCCAGTGTGCCAGTGGAGCTGCCTCCTGTGAGAGTGCACCGCAAACCCGTCAGAGCCAGGCTGCTCGAGACCCTGGGTCTTGACAGTGAGAGTGTGCCCGCTGAGAAGCTGATCTTTTAATACAACTTTTGCTGTTCTCTGCTGAATCTCAGTCAGGCAATTAAGAGATTCAAAGGTTCGGAAAGGACTGTCAGATTATCTGGTGTGACCTCATACAGATACTGTTCGCTTCCACGTATCTCCACCTGCATTCCAGTAACTTGTGTTCATGTTTTCCCAAAATGCAACCATCCTTCATATGAGAATACCGCTGCTCAGTATGTTACATAATTTCATTCTAATTATTTTGCACTCAGTCTCATCTCATTGACTTTAATGAAAACCCTCTTAAGACTTATTCATAGAAAAGGGAGGAGAATCAGATCCCAGCCTTCCCTGATGTTTGGGAGGGGTACGTTCTGATGGAGAGCACTTGACTTAGTGCTCTCCGGTCTTCAGCATGGGCTTTGGCAGAGAGACATAACAGAGGTCTATAATTTCTGTGGGGTTTGGGCTGCTCTGCTTTTTTATAAAGTCTCCAAGCCAATCCCAAACATGAAGACTGTCCTGTGTGGTTGAAAATATTAACTGGAAATTTTCGGAGTATGAAAAGAAGTTATCCTCCATCAGCTGTAATTAATAAGACAGTTTCCTAACCTACAGTTGCTTGTGTGAGAAAATTCCTTATGCCTGAAAAATCTTGGCTGATGATGCCACATCCCATTCCTCCAGCCTCCAGTTTTGTGTTAGAAGTTGAAAGTGTGTGTGTGTAATACCACTGCTCATTAGAACTTCTACTCACAAAACGCCATGCCACAATTCTGTCAGCTCCAAGATTAAGGTATTTAATAGCGTCATTTGGGTTGTGTCTTATAGCAAGTTTCAATCAGTTCTTTGTTGCATACATTGTTGGCTATCATTTGATTGGGCAATCCCTGAATATACATTTGGTTTGGAAAAGCTGTTGCACAATGCTGTATTCCCTGTTGCTTCATGGAAACTTGGACTTCCTCTTAGCTTCACTTTCTGTGAGTTATACGCTGCTGGGGAGCTGTCTTTGAACCAGAAACCAGTCATGATGAGAGCATTTGTTTTATTTGTGTTTATTTATTTTTTCTATTCCAGGTCCATGAACTCAACCCAGTAACACATGGCTTTCATTTATATAGTTATCAAAGCCTATTTCTACATTTGCTTCCTGGCTGTATGCAGGCCAGAAGCAAGAACATTTTCCTTCCTTAAGGTTCTTGTGTTTCAGTTTGGCAAATATCTGCCTTGTATTTTACTGTTAGATATTTCTTTTTCTTACCATCTGTTGAAAAGGTTTAGCTTATATAACAACTGTTTTCACCATTTATATCACCACAAAGTAAAAAGCACCTATAGACACAGAGATTTTTATGCACTCGCTATCTATTTCACACCCACCTGTTTATGAAGTGGTTCAAGTATGTATATCCTCAGCAGCTCATGGATCCAAAAATATCCATCTGCTTTACATCTAGTGTGAGCTCTACTTGTTGACATGAAGAAATACTGCCCATGAATTTTGCTACAATTTCACGGGTTCTGCTGATTCACACTGGAGTAACTCAAGAGGTTTCCGAGAGCGGCTGCCTTCCTTGCCCTCTCCCTCTGGCACCAGGGTGTGGATGGGCAGTGCTCCCGCTCTTCCATCCCCGAGAGTACCACTGTCTTCTGTGCTACCGTCCATGGAGAGAAACAGCATCTCTTGGGTACAATTTATCACACCTCGCGCAGATGTCCAAAGCAGCCCAGATGACTTGCATTATAAAAAATTACGTTTCTCTATCAGTGATCATAAAGGGATGCCAGACCACTGCCTCATATATAGGGGTCTTTTGTGTTGGCATGTTAAGCAGAATGAGTTGAATCCTGCCCAAGCATCCCAGCTGAGTAGGCGGCTCTGTAATCTCTTGTAAGTTCCTGTTTATTCTTTACACTACTGCTAGCAAACTCACTGGTGCCCCTGGTCCTGCGGGACCACAGAGTGTATGGTGAACACAAAGTCACAGCAGCAGGTGAACAAGGGTTGAACTGGGAGGCCAGGAGCATGTGAAAAAGGTAATTTCACCTGTTAACTGCGGCAGTCTTCATGCAGTGCTGACTCCCAACCACCTGATGGAGATTTTGCTGAAAGCAAAGTAGAGAGCTGTCATTCCAAGCTTCTGATGACCAGATGTTGTGTCCAAGGTCTCTCTGTTACACACTAAGCCCTGTTCTGAGTGCCATTGTACTTCCACCCCAGTCCTCTCCCAGGGACCAAATGGCCAGCCGTGGCAGTCTTCTTGGTCTGTAAAATAACTCCGTCACAGGTTTAGCTCTGGGTGTAAGTTGTAGGTAGCAGTTTTCACATACAGCTTTGGCCTTCTGAGGTTTTTCTTTCCTCTCATGAGTGCCATTGCTTATGTGAACATGATGAACTGACATTTCGGTTGCCCCAACATCCCTGTCCTGGGTCTATCCCTTTTCCCATCTCACTGTATTCTGCAAAGACTTTCCTCTGGTTGTCACTTGCAACGTCTCTTCTTCCAGTAAGTGATTCCTTACAATACAGGAAAGCTGCCAGTAGGTCCTTAAGGCAACTGATATTTGTGTCATCATCTAAAAATTGCTTAAATGGCCCAAATATCAACACTTGCTGCCAGCTGGTCACTTGTAAATCAGTGGGGCCTTTAAATCAACAAGCATTTACTGCCTCTTGTGTTTTCCCTATGCCATGAACTGAGGAGCAGCTGTTTGTTTTTCCTGGTTTCTTCCCCAGCTTTCATTTGCCCCCTTGCAGTTCTCAAGGCACTTGCACTACACCAATATGAGCTTTTTCATTGTCACAATGCGACATCTCTCCTGGATATTGATGGCTGGGCTGCAATGGTTGACAGGTCAGAAAGCACCTGTTGCTGTAGGCAGGAGGCAATTCTGGATGCAAGACAGAAGTTGGGTATTTGTAGGTGTCCACCCCTGTGGTATTAATATGTTCTTGAACTAGAGAGAAATCTGCTGGGAATGGATGATAAATACAAGATCCTGTTCTGGGATAAGGGTGATAGACCAGCTGATCTTTCTCTAACTCCTTAGGCACTCTGTGGTTTAGTACTGTGTTGATGAAAATATTATATGTGATCTGGACTTACTGATGGTCTACTGAATGTTAACCTTTGAGCAGAGGTGGAAAAAACCAGCCATTACTTTAATACTGAGTAATCCTAACTTTAATCCTTTGGCTGATGAAAACAAAAGCATATGCTGCAGCTCTTGCTCTGCACATTCTGCAGAGTCAGGGTATCCCTGGCATAGATTGCTGAAGGCCAGGATATTTTAGTTAAAAATAAACCCAGAGCAACCATGACAGGCTTGTAAATTAATGTGGTGCGTTCTCTGAGCGCCAGCTCCCATCAGGGTTACTCTGGTGATCTGCTAGTGTCGTCCATCACCAGGGCCCTATCGCTCTAATGATGCATTTCATACTAAAGTGTCTCCAGTTGCTGGGAAGAGATTCTGCAAGGTCAGATTGTAAAAAGTGTTACTGTTGTTAACCTCAAGTGTTCTCCTTTTGCCTATGGTGCTCTGGAGAATAAGGCAAATAGCTTCCACAGGCAGAAGTCCTATTTCACTCTCTGGCCACATTCAAAGCAAAATGTTTTCCTTCGCTGCAGCCTTTCAAACTCTGTCAAGAACTTCTGATGATGTTTAAATGATGAACTTTTTTATAAAGCTGGCATTGCCATCCAGATTAACCTTTATTAAAAGGCTTTTAGGCTGGACTGAAATAATGCAATCTGCCCTTGAGGCGGGGGTAACTGTGTGATAGCCTCGGCCGGCAGCACCATGGGAAACGAGCTGTGACTCAGAGTCTTGCTTTGGTGGCTGGTTCCCCTTTGGTCCAAGGGGAATTCCTATATATGAGCTCCTTCCCAGCTGTTGGTTACTTCCCTCCTTGCACTGGGTCGGCAATGCCCACTTGCAGAGTTCCATTTGTTTTCCTCCTGCTCCCCCCTCGCCGGCTGTAGCTCTCCTTGGGCTCTTTGCTCCTCTGCCCCAGTTCACAAGGCTTGATATCAGCGTAAGCTGTTTCCACTCCTTCAGACAAAAACATCTCCTCTCTACATGCAGAAGCAGGAAGTCAGACGTCTGAATAGTCTTCCCACAAATTTCAAGAATTACTCACATTCATTGTCATCCTCCCTGGGCTGCACCGCCTGGGGCAGCCTCGGGCTCTGAGGAGAGCTGGGGGCACACCCATCGACTTGAGGAAGAGCTGGAACCTCTTTGTGCCGGGGCAGGGGACAGCCACCAGTCCTTCGCACGCCCCAGGTTCTCTCCTGCCCCCCATGCCCCACGATGCACACCACATTGGTGCAGCCAGGGGCTTGGGTTTCCTCCCAGCCCACCTTTCACACCTCTCCAGCATGCTGCGGGGTGGAGATCTGCCCTGAGGGCAGGCGTAGACGTGTTTCAGCGTATTGCCCTCGTGTTGTCTGCCTGCATTACTTGCGTTGGATCAGCCACAGCTTGCCTGCCTTCGTGGCTTATCTGTGTAGTGTTCACCTTCGTACTGGGAAAGACACACTCTGCCTTGTTGCAGAGGACACGAAGCTCTTCTCAAAATGGTTGTTTGCGGTGTAATTCTTCCTCCATTGCTTGGGATGGATCCCTGCAGGATGACTGAAGGGCAGTACATGGATCCGGGTATGGAGTTGACATGCTCTTGTTCCTCATCTCCCAGGAGTGGTTAGCTGCATGAGCAGTGTGTCGGTCTGGTCCTCAGAGAAGTCTTCATCCAGAGCCTGTGGTTTTGGTGGTACCACTCATCACTGCGAGCTTAACTGTAAACATCTGCCTGTTCTGATCAGTTCAAATCATGCCTGCCCTCTTATCTCTGAATCCTCTGGGCCCGCAGCTCCAATCACCCTCTTCTGAATGCACCTGTGATGCTTCAGGAACAATAAATGGCTCAAACAGTTTTTGCAGGGCTTCCAGGTGCCCTCACTGGTTCCCTGCTGGTTGGGATAGGTCCAGACTTGAAGAAATGTGAGGTGGAGGTAGCCAGTGTTTCCACTGCGGTCTGTACCACAGACCGTGGTTATACGCAGCTGATCATGGCTCTGCATACCAAAGGTATGTTCCCTGTAGCACAATCATCTTTAAGAGAGAAGTTTAACTTCAGGCTCGCCATGGATAAGGCAGCAGACATGTGCTGGCTAGTGTGTGCTGCAGTTCAACAGCAGTTTGACTTATACATCACAGAATTAAGGCAAGAAACTGCTCAGCTCTGTTTTCAGGCTGCTTTCACAGAGCAATCCTGTATTTCAAACTACTGATAAACACAGTGATGGTGGAAGTGGATGGTGGCTCAATTTGCCTCTGAATCTCATGCTGTCCCTCTGCTACCATTTGCTTGAGAATCTCTTTTAATATATAGTGTTTGAGGTGCAAGACATCTTTGTTGTGTGTTTACCCATCGCAATGACCCTGCCTGGGGCCAGCACTCAGGCCTTGTTCCATGTTGTTAGAGTACTATAGGTAACAATCATTAGAAGTTTCTAAACCCACGGGATGAAAACCACATGCAGTGTTCACTATACAACTGTTTTGGTTTGAGAGGTTCAGTTAAATACTGACTCGGTGGTTAGGATATGTAGGTTGGGATTACGGTGATAAACAGTTCACCATTACATCAGTTAGTCATAAGCAGCAATGAAAAAGGGCTCACACTATTTCTAATGTTTCCCTGATGTCATTTAATTGGAAGGAACTGGGTTGCCAAAACATACGTTGAGATGGTCTACGCAAAATCCCTGGCAAGCGGGGGGCAGTTTTCTACTTCCCTGACGTTGTTTTTGCCACAAGTAATGTTACGAGTGATTCCTTTCTTCCTGCCTATCAGTTATGTTTTGTATAATTAAGGCTAATTAGCAGGTATGAATAAATCTGATTCTGGTGGGAATAAATTGTACTTACCATATTTATTCTCTCCATGACTGACCTTTTTTGTGAAAGGCTTTATAAACTTCTGAGACGTGGGGAAAACTGTGCTTGCCCCTGTGCTGAGTGATTTGCAGTGCAGTCCAGCACTACTCGTATAGTCCAACACAACATGTATAGCCTCAGCACCTCCAAATCACAGTCACTAGAGTATAAAAAGCTCCTGTTGACTTCAGTCCTTTAAAAGAGAAGAAAGTTAAGCACCCAGTTCTGGTTTAAAGGCTGCCCATCACCTTGCTGCTTGGTATAGAAGGGCTCTTAGATGCAAGCCTAGGAAGCAAAACTGGTCTGCCGAAGACATTCTGGTTGTTCGTATGTCTGCTTTCTATTTCCAACTACTAAACAACATGAAAAGATAGCTGTCAACAGTGCAAATGTTTTCCTTGTTTGGTGTTGCATGTGGTCTAGGGCTGTTGGCGTCACTGGGATGTTATCCCTTCACTGGAGAAACCGGGTGGAAGAAGCTGGAGTGAGGCAAGAGCAGAGAAGAAGCAGCATCTCCATGAGAGCTGTCTTTTTTCATAAGACATTTTTACACCTGAAGGCTGTGAAAAACATGTAGAGATGTGGGCTACTTGTCACCAGCGCATGGCTGCCTCCGTCTGCAGGCAGTCTGAGACAGTAGCATTTGCCTCTCAATGAGATCAATCTGTTGGCTTTGGCTATTCTAGTAAATGGCCCAGATCCACTCTGACTCTGAGGGTAATTGATACCGCATGGCTTACATATGGCTATCTATATGGCTAACTTCTTCTCTGCCAGAAACTGGGTGGTCTCATCCATGTTCCCTATTAGGAAGGATTCCTAGCCTGTGCCTGAATCACGCCCAGGCACTGCTTGGGAGAGTGATAATTGGCTAGCAGAAAACTGTGCTAGGAAATATTAACCTGTTTTGATGATTTCATGCTCATGTTTGAGCTGTGCCCTGGCCTAGGCTAGCTTTCCAACACAGGTATAGCCTCTGGGACCCAGGATGGCCTCTTTCACAATGCCACCTTGCAGAATAGTGCAAGGGGTTTGAACAAGATATAACTGGTTGGCTGGATGAGAGCAGAGCAGCAGATGTCATCTACCTTGACTTCAGCAAGGCT
>VXBO01009575.1:230505-258334 GCA_013400135.1 Rhinoptilus africanus
GGCAGGGGAGTTGGAATAGATAATCTCTAGAGGCCCCTTCCAACTCTGAAATTCCGTGATTCCGTGAGATGGTGTTGGGTGTGCTCCACCAGCAAATCAGACCTCATATAACTGGGATTTGGAGGGGATGCCTTTCTGGGAAGAAGGTGCTCTGTGATGCCTGACCTATTCCCACCTGGTCACCAAGGGGTGAAGCCTTTGCTGTATCCCATGGATGATGAGGGGTGTACATGAAGAAAGAGAGGGAAGGGCCATATGGCTAAGGCCGAAAGCTAAATTCTCATCTTCCCTGCTCATACATATTTTCACAGACTTTGATCACAGAATATCTCCAAAGTGTCTTGAAATAGAGAGTCTGGAGTGAGACAGAAATTTCTGTAGCTTCAATGCTTTTGGCATTTTTTCTGTACTAGACGTCTCCATTTCCTACTGCTTTCTGAAGATAGTAAACAACCCTCAGGTGAGGTGGAAGTGACAGCTATACCCAGGAAAGACTGAGAAATTCTGGTTGGGCAAACAAACTCCTAGTCCTCTCACCCACTCAGTTCACACTGTCTTTGAGGTGGCCTTTTCCCCTCCACACATCCACTCCCACATGGGCTCTCCATGCGCTGAAGAATGATACCCACACTGACTCTTCTCTCCTGATTTGCTGTGGGATGCAACTCTACATTTGCTTAGCCATTGGAGATGGAAATGTGACATACTCAATCCACCCGACAGCCTGGTGGACGTGGATGCATCCTAGGAGGCAGAGGCAGTATAACGGCTAGTGGGTGAAATCTTGACCCGTCTCAATGCTGGAACTGCCTGTGTATCCAAAGACATGCTCTTGGGAGGAGGTCTCCTTGCAGCCCCCTGCTAGGAGCCTGCAGGGAGAAGGTCTCCTTGCATCCATGGCTGCAGCTGGCCTTGCAGCTCTGCTGGCCTCGGAGCGGGTGCGAGGACCACTGGTCTGCGCCCTGGTGTTGAGTGTGCTTGTGAAAGTCCTGAGCAGGCAGATCGATGCTCCTCCAGCCTGTTTCGTTTACAGTAACCAAGATCACTCTGTAGGAAGAGAAGGAAGCCTCTTGCCTGTTCAGGAGTTTCACAAGCGTGGGGCACTCATGTTTCTGGTGGTGGGAAAGCCCCACAACGTGGGTTGGGCTGAAGGGACTGTGCAGGTGATTTTACAGAAGTCCCACCTAAGCATCAAGTAAACTTCAGCTGCACAAAAAACTCATTTCACTTGAAGGCTTGTACCTGCAGCATTCACCATGCAGTGACTACAAGGAGTAACTCAGGTGTCTGTCCTTAAATCATCACCCCATCTGTTGTCTGGAAAATGGCCTGAACTGGGAGGGGATTCTAGGTACTGTTTCCTGAGAAACATGTCAAAACCAGGCAGGAAATGGGGGTGGTCAGGGCTGGGTGCAGTCACAGTGACAGTGGCAGCGCTACTTCACCTTCCTCCTGTGCCTCTGACACATGGCATACACTGACCACACTACTCCAGTGTGAACCAACAGGACAGCTGGGGGACAGGCAGGAGCTGGAGAAACAAAGATTGCACTTGAACACCTCGGAGGTGCATCGCAGTGGGACATGCAGCAATATGAGATGTTACTCACAGCCTGTTACTTGCTGTCCAAAGGAAGCTGGCATACGCAGAACCATGCACAGCAGCTATAACACTGATGTGATCGTAACTGGCCATCCCTCAGACAGACCACCGTGGGCTAGATTTGGGGCCTGAGGTATTCCTACAGACTAATGCAGCAGATGCAAATAAGTATCTGAGGCTGATATTCCTAAAGAGTATGTTTGCTCCAGGGATGTTGTTCTCCATCATGTCCCTCTTTGAACAGTCTGGGGAGAGGGACAACTGAGCAGGAGCTGTGCAGAGCTATTAGGTACTATGAAATTCCTGCCAAAGCTGCCTCTCGCCCTCCATTGACTACAAAGAAAACCTGTGGAGACGAGCCTTTGTGATTATTGCCCTAGGCTTCCTCTGTAGTCACTGAAGAAAGACAGCAATCCACCCATGAGTTGAACAAAGGCTTGACCTTTGGAAACTTCATGTCTTCTGGTTGAGTATAGAGACGAATGCTTAGTGAAGGCACCTAAGCAGGATCCTCTAAGTTGGTGGTGGGACTCCTCCCTCAGATCTGTTACGGTTCCTTTGGATCTGTTTGGTTCCTCCAGCCCAAATAAAGTCACTAACAGGGATTTTTGTGTAAGTGGATCTTCTTATGGTTTCAGGCCACTAGAGCAATGCAGGTACCACCATGAGGGAGAGTGGTCACAGAAAGAAAACTTTACCTGGACATGTTCTTATTTTAGCTTTCAGTGCAGAAACAACCTTTGGGTCATATCTTTTGGAATAAAACTTGTAGATGTTTGAGTTTCTCTAATCCGTCATCCTGACAGGCACGGCACAGTTGTTTCATCAGTCAGGTCACTTTGCAGCTACTGAGGGACAATTTCAGGCTCCAAAGTGTGGAACAGATTGTGCTGGCTGTGTGCATAGGGCAAATTACCCTCACCCTTGGGGATAGTCCTGGAAGACCTCTGAAGGATTTCCAGGAGGAAATGAGACACCAAGTGTCTCTGTCTTGATGCAGCTCACATGCTGGATCTGAAAGACATGGTTGCTGTTGTTACATCAGTATGCTTTTCCCCCAGTTTTGGGAGGCTGGCGCTGTTGCAAGCTGTGGGATACAGCAGTATCCCCATGCTCTGGAGGGCCTGGTGAAGGGGGAGGAAGATTTCCTGGGATGACCCTTCATACCTTGCATGTATTAAGTCTGAATTCACAACATAGTCTGCTCCATCAATTTTGTGTTTATTTTCTGGTACAGCTCATCCCCAGCAGCCCACGTGCTCGACAACGTACTGCTGCAGAGGGCAGCTCACAGAGAACAGAGGAAATATCTCTTAGGCATGTCTTTGCTATTTCATTCCCATCCGAAAACTTTTCCCTGGTTTTGATCCCTGTGGTCTGGATTCCTTAAAAGCCTCTAGACAACCTTACCCTCTGGTGCCTCCCAAGACTTCTCTCCCAGGACTCCAGGGGTTAATATCCTTGGAGCATCACATTGGGAAGCAGCGCAAGTCTGTTCATGCAGTTGACAGTGCCCTTTTAATATTGCTTCTGTCTCTCCTATCAGATGTCTCACTCTTAACTGGGTTGTTATTAAGATAATTAGTTAATGTGGGTTATTTTATTATTGTAGTCTTATTTGGTTTGATTGCACGCTCAGCTGACACATGTCATAAAAGCAACAAAAGCATTAAGAAGTTGCATAATTGGCAAAACTGAACTGTCAGTGTTGTGGAGTTAGAGAATTGTGCAGGGAAGAAATGTACAGACTCCATAGAGACATGGGTCCTTCTGTCAACCTTGGGTTTCTCCTGCTAGCATTTATTAGTCAGGAAAATGACTGGCATTTCCTTCTCTGTGTTTTAATTTTCTCTGCTCGTGCTGTATTTTCTGATCTTTGCTTTAGCCTGCAGAGGAAGGCAGCTCAGTCTTGTTTATCTTTGCCAGAGATTCCTTCGTTTTGGGAACCGCATCGGAAATAACTTTGGATGAAGGCAGACAAGAGGCTTTAAAAAGCATCTATCAAGTAATCAAGTGGGTCCATGTGTCATATTTCCTGACCATCTATTGCCTTGGTATCTACCATTGGCACACGTCCCAGTGCTGTCAGAGTAGTACAGTCCTATTTTTATTTACATCCAGTGTTCCTCTATTCAAATACTTTATCCAGCTTCGCCAGTACAAAATCCTGGCAATTTTCATCTCCTTAACCTTGTCGGTTTTCCTTGTGCAACCTCCTGACACATAAGCTGAGGAAAAATGTTCCTTTCTTCAGCGCTGGTCTGAGAAGCTGCATTTCATCCCGTCCCAGCAAAGTTCTGTTATGAGACTTGACCAGTGCAACCATGTCTTTGTTTGTGTTGGTCTTCTCCGGGCTTGGATGGAAGCTGCAAGTGGAACACTCCCCAGGCTGCTAAACTCTGACCAATTTGCAGCCATGTCGACCTGCAAATATTTCCTCCAGAGTTTGAGATTTTTGGCATCCCAGGTTTCCTGGATGTGCTTACATCATCCCTGTGCGGAGGAGGACTTGGCCGTACGGCTTAGAATGTGCTCTGTGTAATTGAACAAGTTCCCTCAAAAATACCCCAGCAATTTTACCAGTTCTTGTCCAGGGTTACGAGTCATGTGATGTAGCCCTGTGGGCAGGAGAGGAAAAAGCCCTCCCAAGAGGCATTTCCTGAGCTAATTTGATAACTTTGGGTTTTGAAATGGTGGGGAAAGAAGAATCTCAAGCAAGAAACAAGCTAGTAAATCAGAGACATGCACAGACATTTAAAAAATGATACATCTTGATCTTTCAGCGTGCGGCCAGAGGAAATCAATCCCTAATCCAGTAAACAAAGTCCAGTGGGTTATGAGCAGTCTATATCCAGACTAACTCAGTTCCAACCATGGGCACTGATGGAGTGAGGACTTAGCCTTTGAAATCTCCTTTTGCAGTTGCTGCTCTGAAAGAGGAATTTTAGAGAGAAGCCTTGCTGCACTCAAAGAAAGCCTGAAAGTCCCTTCGCACACGCTGCCCTTTCAAGGTGCGGTGCTAAGGCACAAAGCACCTAAGAGGAAGGCTCCCGAGAGCTTTCCAAGGCTCTGAACTTTGCGCATTACGTTTTTAGGTCATTGCCTAAAAGCCAAGAGCAGCAAGAAGGGCAGACAAAGGCGTATTAGCTGGAGCTCCTCTTGGTCTCCTGGGAGGGACAATGGGTGCAGTTCACAAGCCGAGGCGCACAGCTGCGGTTTGCTGGTCGGGAGGCTGCACATAGAGTAGAGATCAGAATGCAGAACAATTAAGCAAGTCGCCTGATTGTTACCGACAGATTAAAAAAAACCCTCCGCCAGCTTTACACATTCGCGGGCTCTTGTCTTTGTGAGTCAGGAGGCAGTTCCCGTCGTGAGAGACACACGCACTCTGTAGTACAGGATGATTTTTGGCAAAGTCCGGATGATCGCGAGCCAGACGGGGCGGGGACAACATTCCAGTTTTATAACACAATTCCATAATAGGAGACAGCATTCTTTTCATATTAATGTTCATACAATAGGAATTTTAAACTCCAGCTTTTGGGTTATGCGAGGGAAAAACCGGTCTCTTTTAAATGCCATAACAACATTATTCTATAATTCAATGGACAGGGCTGCTGGTGGACCAACCACTTGGAGTGCAGTGGGTGTTTTGCAGGATGCTTTCCTCTCAAGAAACAGCAAACTGGAAAGCACTGATGTGGTTATATGCTTGCTGATGCCACCATGACCTCTTCCTTGGATGGGTTACAGGTGTTCGATCCACCTGCTCTGGCCCCAGGGGAAATCTGCGTCACCAATCTGCACACCCCTTTTGAGCACCGTGAAGTACCTCTCATTGCTTCTCCAGAGTTATCAGGCCACAAGATGTGTAGGCATTTCCATGGCTTCTGGTAGCGAGCGTTTTGCGGAGTGCAATGTGTGGCTGCTTCAGGACTGCTCTTGCTGAACAGGCCACCAAGGACACCTTCTACCTCACCTGTTCTGGTGGCTCAGAGAGGAACGTGAGGTGTTCAAGATGTTAGTCATGCCCTGACTTACATCTCACAGTGCCTTGCTGGTAACGTAGAAGGTTTAAGGGTAAACTTCTCCTGTTGGGGTTTTGATCAGTCTTTGAATTTCACACCAAAAAAACCATCCTGTGCTTTCAAGAGATGTTGCCACTTTTAACTCAAGGTTGGAGTTTGGCCCCTCATTGTAGCTCAGATAGATACCTTCCTGCTGGCATCAGTGTTAAAGGGGAAGGAGGGTGAAGGCACTCTCCATGTTTTTCTCTCTTGGACTATGCAGTAAGAGAAAGCACGCTAAGGCTTTCAGAAATACTTTGGAACCTCTACTGACCTCATGGTGAAAATGGAAAGTTTATCAAAACCTCATTTTGTCCAGCAGGCTGGCACCCCTTAAACTAGCATTTGCCAGGCTGCCCAATTTCCAGCAATAGAGATGGATTATATGAAGTATATTTTCTCACTTGTGACATCTATGACTGAGACTTCACAGAAGATTTAGCTGAACCAGGACACGCAGAGCAGCTACAGGGACCGCTGCTACTAATCACTAAAAGTTCATGTTGTCCTAACCTAAGCTGTTAAATTCAGCTGTGTTTTAGATGAGCAAAGGCGTGTGCTCTGAAAAGGACACTAAAACTCTAAATAGTTTTAGAGACACATCAGCCCACCCAAAAGAGCAAAAGAGGCCTTGGCCTCCTGAGTGGTTGTTCTGTGCCTTGTCTGAGCAGCCATGGAGCTGTGCACATCAGTAAGGGCATGTGAGTGTTGGGGATGAAGTGACTCCAGGTTATAAGTGAGGTCTGACACTTGCAAGAGTGGTGGAATGGCATTTGGGAACTCGAGAGGGAAAACCTCGTTAAGTACACATGGGAAAATTTGGGAAGTGCCAAGAGTGCTCTGACATGTGCTTCCACACAGGATGCTGATTGGAAGGGGAATGTTCAGTAGTGACCGTTTTATAATGCCGTTAGGATATTTGGATAGTGCCAAGTGACAGAGAATACAGAAGTCCTCAGGATGTATGTTCTGGCAGGAGAGTGCATCAGTAGCATCTGGCATGTGCAGTTTTTGGTTTTGAGGCTAGATACTACAGCGTACACCACTATGACGTAATTGCAAGTATTGCTTCAGGTAGCCGTGGTTTTCAAGTGAGGTAATAGAGAGGCTGATCTGCATGCAGTCTCCACTTAGCCTTAGTGAGTTCACGGGGAATTTCTACTCAAAGAAGAGTTTGCAGAGCAAGGGCTGTGTGAGAATATTTCTTCCTGACAGCTTGACTGGTGTCCTTCAGAGCAAGCCGTGGCGGCACTGAGTCTCGCCGAAGGCACTGCATTCTCCGAGCTGAGGGTGATAGCCCCTCCTGGGCTGAGCTGGGGATGGCCAGCTGGGGAAAGAGATGGCTCAGGGGACTGACGTGAGCACAACCCAACCTTTTAAAAAGAGACTTCCTGCCTTGGTAGAAGTGTTGAAACTTCTCGGCGTGTTTCCCTGCCTTCAAACAAGAGCTCCGTGTGCCTGACGTCACTTCCCCAGGCTGCCGGGCCGATAACAGGATGAACCTGCACAGCCTCTGAACCAGACGTTCCACTGTGTCACTGGTTATTGTGCTCTACGGTGGGGCAGGAGACTTCGCTACTGACATTGTTTTTGTAGTTTATGCTTCACGCAGACTTTTTCCCCCTGGTCCTCCCCAGCAGTTTGAAAGGAAATGGCATAGGAACTGGTGCGATGTGCTTGCAGGCACACACAAGCAATGTGACTCATCAATAGACCAGGCTTTGGGAGCTGGTGCCTGTTACAGCGTGAAGCCAGCCTGCTTCTTCGCAGAGCTCCGAAAGGCAGCTGGCTATGTCAAAAGGGCAGAGAATAAAGAGTGTAGTGTAAAATGGAGACACAATTAAGCAAAGATAAAGGAAAAAAAGAAAAAACCTGTAAATTTTTTTATCTCTTTACTGAAAGTTCCCTCGGGTGGCGTTTGCTGAAACAAGTAGTTTTGCAGTGTGTCGCTGTAATTAATGGCACATAGATTTTGCAATAGTGCTAGTTTGTTTTTAATTTTATGACTGAATGAGCAGACATACAACATCTACCTTGGCATGCACCAGGTTCAACACAGGATATGTCTTTATCAATTGGTAGCACTGAGGAAACAACATTTAAGTGATATCTCTATAAATCTGTTCCTTCTCAAACCTTCATATGTTTCAACCTCATCTCAGATCTTCTATTAAACACTAGCGAGTGTGGAGCGGATAATTTATTGCAATTCATTAATACCGTCTCAGCAGCCTTGATATAGTTCTTCATGTTTCAGAGCATTTTAGAGGGAACCTGGTAAAGCACTGTTTGCATTTTGGAACTGGGAAAACTGAGGCATTGTCTCTGGAAAGTAAATTTTAGATGCCTTCATTTGGTTTCAGGTATATAACTTGAGAGAAGATTCTAGCTAAGCTTGGGCATTGATATCATTGATTCTGCTTATCTAACAGGCAAAACTAGATACCCACACAGTTTCTACTCAATAATGGAACTTGGAAGAAATGGAGAAAAATGTAGCTAAACATTTGAGAACAAATGCAATCCTCTAATGTGACATTGCTTTAAACATTAAGATTAGTCTGAAATGAGCACAAAAGCTGTAAATTTTGACATTCACAGTAGTCAGGTTTTGTATTATCCGATTTCTTTACATTTCTGGAGAAATAAAATTTCTACGTGTAGTAAGAAGGCAAATCCATAAAAACAAGTGCCCTTATTATGATGCTAGTTACCACCTATGCCGTGCTAGTTATCACAGATGTATTTTCATGTCATAGTATGGCAAGGTCAATTTTTAAATATGTCTTATAGTGATGCTCAAGGTTATCGATGTTTGGTTATCACTCAAGGTCATCATCTGTTTGTCATTCACCATATAGCAACACCAAGCAAAATAGGGTCTCTAAGCATAAATAAGAATAACATTAATACTGATAATTCACCACACTGCAGAACTAATTGCACATTTTTCCACATTTTCAAGTACCCATTAAAGAACAAAAAAGATAACCTCTTTTCTGTTCACTTGAAAGGACAAGTGTCAGGCTGTTCTATTTCTGGACATCCTAGACAGTTTGCCAACCCAGTGCCTTGATGTGGCTAGTGGGCCTCACTAGAGAAAACCCTCCATGGTATCCAGAAATATTCTGCTGTGAGTTGTGCTGAGGCTTGGTGCTACCACATAATACAAAGAATAAGTCAACTGCTAGGAGAAAATATTGCTCATGAATAGTTAATTACCTGATATGACAAATGACAAGGATTGAGATCGATTAGTCAACCAGTTCCAGTCATCACCTTGGTTTCTCCTTCTGAGAATTTTCAGAGTGTTTGTGTGGTTATCTAAAATTATATTTGTCCACAAGCAATATTTGGTTGAGGCTTGTATACTCAAGATTTTTTTTTCACCTTTTCTTCCCCAGAAGGTAGTTAATTTTCAGCCAGTATTCACTATGGAGGACACACCCTTTGAAATAGCCTATCTGCTTTTTGTGTACTTCACAGCTTTTACTTCAGTTTTATCTTACTTGAAGGATACCTTTTTTCAATATCTTGTCACTAGAACTGGAGAAAATTTACATTGACAAGAGCTGTAAAATTCCACTGGTAGGCAACTTAAATCTAGATGCCTTCCCTGGAGAGAGTGAAATGATGTGATTATACTGTATATTTGTGTACCCTTGTAATTTATCTCCTTTTATAGTCTTCTGAAATTCCCTCTTGTTCCCTTGAGATAAGTTAATGTTACCCACAAAGGAGCATGTCCCAGGCACATCTGCATGTGGACTGTGACAGTGGTGCACAACTGAATGCCAAGTTCAGTGAGTTGGGGCCCAAGGAGGCACTGTAACCCTCACACTCTTGGTATTTATTCCAGATTAATCTGTGTCAGTCCTACGTTGGTTAGTTGCCTTCACAATGTGGGGGAGACGTTCCCAAGATGTGGATTTTCTAAGGCTGTTCACAATGGTCCGACAAAATAAATGAAGATCTCTTTTACAAGAATAAAATCCTCAAAACATTTGAAAAGACAGGTGCAGAAAATTTTCCCTGGGCAGGTATTTTCCTTTTAATTATTGTGTAATTCATTTAAGCAATTTATTAAGGATGTGTTGGAAGGCAAGTCAGAAGTGGAATTATTTTCCAAGTTTAAAAACAGCTTGTTTAACGTTTATTCATGCTGGGCTGGGTCTCCAGATGGTATAAATTGTCATAGCTCCACTTAATTTCAGTGGATCTATGCCAGTTTCCAGCAGCTAAGAATCTTTTGGTCCCACAACTTTGTTTCAGTGCTAGTAAGATCTAAAGAGTTAGCCCTTGGGGTGATGACCAAAAATTCTTAACTTTACCAAAATGAACTGTTCCTTTTCAATGATCATCGCATGAGTAAACATAATCTAAAAATGCATAATCTGCTCTGAACAGACACAATGCCTCTTTCCTCCCTCTACCTTTCTTTAGTGGTAGTGTTACATCTAAATGTGTGCCTCTTCAGCAAGATCCAAATGAGAAGAGGTCAATGTGATTAGTTTTATTATAATAGCAGAGTTTCATATGATGAGCCTGAGAGTAAAGAACTTGTAAACTGTATTCCCAGTGGTAGATAAATGGGAAGGTACCAATGGAGTTATTCCATTTACTCCAAACGTGGATCTGGCCCGTACAGTGCATCTGCTTTAGGAATTCATCCATCCATCACAGCAATATTCGATCATAACAGCTATTAATGTATTTATCTTTAGATAAATCTTCAGACCACAAATGTCAGACTCTTCTGTGATAAAGGCAGAACCCAGCACAACACTTTGATAGCTGAAATGAAACTTTGGAAGAGCAGAAGAGACAAAAGACTCAACCGCTACAGAGTAATCAATAAGATCACATCTAGACTTCTGAACCAAATGTGTTTCCTCATTAAAACTTACTGCTGCTGAATGTGAGATGGATGACCCTGGATGGCAGCTAAGCACCCATCCAGCTGCTCCCTCACTCCCCAACCAAGTGGGATGGGGGAAGAAAATAGGAAGAGGAACAAGAAAACTCATGGGTCTAAGTAAAGATGCTGATTCAAGCATTGAGAAACAAAAATGACAAATATTCAAGCACTTAGGGACAGCACCTTTCCTCTCCCCTTCCTAGTCTCCTGCCCTTGTTATCACCACAGGTTACACTCAGTCCCTTTGTTGAAGCAATGGGTGGCGCAGAACTTTAGGGTCAGGGTGTAGCGGTTTCTTTCTGCCACTCCTTGTCTCTTACTCCTTTCTTCTGCTCCTCCTTCCTTCTTACTCTTTTCCTCTGCTCTGGGCATACCTGTTCTGACATGGGTTCTCGAGAGGCTGCAGTACCTTTGGGGGACTGTTGTGGAGTCGGCTAGAGCTGGCTGTGACTGGCATAGGACAGCCTCTGACCTCCTCCCATAGAGGTAACCAGTGCAGCACCGTCTCCCTCCTCCCCCCCTGCTGCCAAAATCTTGCTAAAGGCACCCTATACAGTCTATACGCTTGCTTCTTAGCCGAGCAGAACACCTGAGACATAGGTCATCATGAGTTAGGAGTACCACTACACACTTTATTTATGCACTTCATTAAAGGTCTGTTGTTGGGTGTCTTAAGAGACAGGATATTTGGCCAATTATATCCTTGGTCTGTCTCAGTAAGTTATGTTATTTTACTTAATGTCATTTTACCCTACCTTATTTCACCCTTCCACTGAAGATTAGGGGGAGTCCAGAGGTTTTGTAGCACTGAGCAGAGGAACACAGAGCTGTCTTTGGAAGTGGAGTGGCAGTAACTTGTCTGAGACTATGGAGGTGGCAGTGTTCAAAATGAGCAGCTCCAGGGTAAGGCTATATCAACACATAAGTTTCATTCTTTACCATGAATGCTGGAATGAAAAAGAAAATCCTAAACTTTTGCCATCGACATACCCATGATCAAAAATTGCCACCATTTCAATAACATTAATCTGCTCAGATATTTAGCTGTTGAATGAGTAGTTTTGATTTAATGAATTTCTCTCATCTCGGCTTATTTTCCACTCCTCTTCTAGCTTTAATAGCTAGCTGCTTAATATGAGAGCTGTTCCATTTCATTACCTTTCCCCTGTTTTTTTCTTGAGGTGGAACTAATGCAATGCAAATTGTGATGCCTGTCTCTGATTTTTCTATTAGGCAACTTAGGATTCCGTACAGCCTGTGTTATTGAGTGCAGAGCTAGAAATATATTTGAATTTATGATGAAATCTGGAGTTCGCAGTATCTCAAGTTCGGGGATTTTTTTCAAACAAGTAATGATACTCAGTGATATTCAAGTTTTTTATGGAGGTCTCTTCTGCAAAGTGTATTACACACACATAGCAGTTCTGTTCGTTCCACCTGATGCAATTCCATAGCAGCTGCCATATGAAATTTCTGACATACATCTAAGCATAACATGAGCTCAGTGGGGCACTAAAGATGCAACAGTGCAACGTGAACAAGTTCACAGGCACTGTTGAACTGCTGGTTGGGGTTGGCAAAACCAAGTGTAGAAAATGGCTGAATGAGATGTATCATGCCAGAAGGACTGGGAAAGTATCTATTAACACACATTGTTGCCTGGAGAGCCAGTGCTACCTTAGCAATCAGAGCAATTTCTTCTTTGATTAAAGAGGAAATAATTTTTGGATTAAGCTCTGCAACATGCACGTATGCTGTTTTGAGTATGTAGTCTGTACAGGAGATGCTGCAAATTGCTGCTTGTGAGAACTGTGGATGTGGTGTGCATCTCAACTAACACTTCTACTTTATTTGTTGCTCACTTTTGCTTTTATTTCACAGCATAGAACTTGAAGAATTTGCTGGGCTGTTGTGTTCAACGCCCTGGTCAGTCATATCAAAGAGAACCCCTTTCACCTCTGTCTTAAAACCTGTGTGTTTCTTTACCCCAGTATTTTGAAAGAAGGGATGTTCTGCAGCCTTATTTTTCTGATGGTTAGAGACTTTATTCCTAAGTGAAATTTTCTATGTGTGCATAGCCAGCCTCTCCCCATTTATAGATCAGCTGTTCTTTTCCTGCAGTAAAGATAAGATGTTTTCCCTTGAGAAGTTTGCTTCACTTTTTCTAGAAAGCAGTACTACCTCTTGTCTGCTTTTACTTTAATGTTAAGCTCGCTAAACTCTTTTCTTTCCCAAATCTACAATAGTGATGGTCTTCCTGATTGTAATGGAAATGATTGGTGTAATTCCATAGTCACGTCTGGATTACCTACAGCACCTCTGTCTTCTCCCAACTGAAGAGCCGCCTGATGTTTTTGCAGTATGTTTTAATTTCCTTTGCTGGCCTAGATCAGCTCAAAACTTGGCAATCCTCTCCTTTCCCTGCACTCTTTGTCTGCTGACAGCTTACTTTGCTGATTGATCCTGTTTCTTTCATTCCCTGCAGCCTTCTCCTTATATGTTGCAAAGGAATATATTCAACACTTTAGGTGCCTCCTAAAGGCCTAGTTCCTTTATTGGAATATGGGTATTTTTGCCTGGATTAAACCCTAAGCCTCCTTTACTAGAATTTCCCCTCATCCCTACATGGAGATGCTCGTGAGAAAATGACCAACTCGCTGAAATGGGTAGCAGTTACCATTTTATTGGTCAGGAAAGGGAAACTCTAAGGAGGTTTAGAAATGCAGAAGAAACAAAACATGTGTAGAATACAGGAATTTGCAACAAAACAAAAAGCGTTATTCCGGTTACTGTTTCCAGGAAGTAATTTTTTGTCTTAGCTGCAAGGCCAGTAGGAAATCCTATAGAAGTGTTAGACCATGAACATATTTGGTAACTGTGCCTGAAAGGAAACCCTCAAGGCAAACTTGGCTTGTGAATACCCTATGAAATCGGAGAGAACCTCAAATAACCCTCATGATTCAGGAAATATCAGAGGATACAGATGTTGCATAAATGAATTGGTCGAGTGCCTGGAAAGAGGATGAGCTTGATTCTTGAATGGGACAATCCACTTCATTAGAAGAGAAAGAATTATGAGGAAAACTTTGAAGAAAACATATCTGTTCTCACAGTGAGGTCAGGATTTTATTTATCTATTTTTTTAATACATAGATATATCTATATTGGTTTAAAGGATCCCACTCTCATGTCAATGACATAATCAGGTTCCAGAGAACCTGACAGCAGTTCTATTAGAAGAACTGGGATGGTCAAACTCCTCATCTTAAAACAGCTATTGTAGTGTGATTCTTTTCTCAGAAGAACAAATGGCAGGCTTTTTTTTTAGGGTAAATGAATGGATAGCTTGGGAGACATGAATTTGTTTCATCCTGGAGTTGTGATAGAGATCACTGCATGATATTTTTTGTTGTGAGAATGAAAAGAATGTGCAACACATGAAATTCAGAGGTGTGTAAACAGGTAATGAGGGAGAGAGGAAAGGTATCAGTGGATTATTTTCCTATTTGGATTATCTGTTTCTCCAGTCCTATTTCAACGCTTAAGAGACAATCCAGATGCAACCTTTGGCTCAGAAAGTCCATATACCGACTGATGCGGAAAGGATTCCTATTCTGAAGCTGTTTGTTTTCTCTTTCTCTCCGTGTCCACCGCTGGCTATTCTCAGAAGATATTTGCCAAATAGACTCTTTGTCTGGCCAAGTACAGCTGTTCTGATACTGTGCTCTCAAAAGTATGTGAGGATGCATGTCTGCAAACTTGGTATATGTGATAAGCTGGAATGTCTCTTAGAAAGAGCATCTTCAGTATCTGCAGCAAGTGCTCCAGCTGAGCCATGAAGCGGGGTGTTTATGGGTCCCAAATATCAGGATTACATTTTAGGAGTGGGGCTTGCAAGGTGGGAATGTGGAAGCCTTTCTACAGAATCCAAGGCTCAGACATCTTTTAAAGAACAGTGGGGTAAAATACTAGCAAATCACACTGAGGAGAGCTGGAGAAATGCATGTGACATCTTCCAAGCTATAAAGGAACACACAGTACTTTGTGATCTGGATTTTTCAGTTGAAATTACAGGCCAAGTTGGTGGTTTATCCTAAGAGCATTTTTAATGCAAGAGTTTTAAAGCTATACAATATGCTGTGGCAATGGGTGTAGGAAGCTGCACCTAAGAGCACACTTTTGTGCAGGACTGATTAGTTTGACAGGCTCTGACTCATGCTGAAACCATTGGGAATACTTGGAGAAATAACAGGTTGCTAACATGAGCAAAGACTTTGAAATTTGCATCTACTGCCCCAAAACTTGGTACTTATCTAGGGTCATTTTTATGAGTAATAGGTGGTTTTACCACTCATGAATAATGTGGCCTCCCCAAACTCATGGTGACAAATTCTTGACACTTGATTGTTGTATCAGTAATTTGTAATTCAGATATCACGTACTTATGTATACACATAGTTGATTTAATTTAACTTGTCTTTAGGACATCTGTTTAAAATAAATGATTTCTGAAGCATCCTGAGCTACAAGATGTAAGCTAGCATTTTTGTCAGCTTTCCACATATTCCACAATTTTAATGCTTTTTGAAAATCTGTCCAGCATTTCTGATATGTATTTATTGAAAAACATGCTAGCAAACTACAGATGGATGCCATCTATGTGGACTTCTGTAAGGCCTTTGACACGGTACCACACTCTTCTTTCAAAATTGGACAGATATGGATTTGATGGGTGGAGTGTTTGGCGGATGAGGAATTGATTGGATGGTCACATCCAGAAGGCAGTGTTTAACAGCTCAAAGTCCAGATGGAGACTGGTGAGAAGTGGTGTCCCTCAGGGTTCTTTACTGGGACCAGTGCTGTTTAATATCTTCATCAACAACATAGTGGGATTGAGTGCACCCTCAGTAAATTTTTAGACGACACCAAGCTGACTGGTGTGGTTGACACACCTGAGGGATGGGATGCCATCCAGAAGGACCTGGACAGGCTCAAGAAGTGGGCCCGTGTGAAGCTCATGAGGATCAACAAGGCCAAGTGCAAGGTCCTGCACATGGGTTGAGGCAACCCCTGGTATCAATACAGGCTGGGGGATGAAGGGATTGAGAGCAGCCCTCCTGAGAAGGACCTGGGGGTACTGGTGGATGAAAAGCTGGACATGAGCTGGCAATGTGCGCTCCCAGCCACAAAAGCCAACCATATCCTGGGACACATGAAAAGAAGTGTGGCCAGCAGGGTGAGGGAGGTGATTCTGTCCCTCTACTCTACTCTGATGAGACCCCACCTGGAGTACTGCATCCAGCTCTGGAGCACTCTGCACAGGGTATCAATGCAGGATATCAATACAGCACAAGTATCAATACAGAAAGACAGAGACCTGTTGGAGCAGGTCCAGAAGATGCCACAAAAATGATCAGAGGGCTGGAACACTTCTCCTATGAGAACAGGCTGAGACAGTTGAGGTTATTCAGCCTGGAGAAGAGCAGGCTCCGTGGAGACAGTATTGCAGCCTTTCAGTACTTAAAGAGGGTTTATAAGAAAGATGGGGACCAAGTTGTTAGTGGGGCCTGTTGCAATTGGATGAGGGGTAATGGTTTTAAACTGAAAGAGGGAACATTTATACTAGATATGAGGAAGAAATTTTTTACAACGAGGGTGGTGAAATACTGGCACAGATTGCCCAGGGAGGTGGTAGAAGAGCCATCCCTGTAAACATTCAAAGTCAAGTTGGACAGGGCTCTGAGCAATATGATCTAGTTGAAGATGCCTCTGCACATTGCAGAGGGGTTGGACTAGATGATTTTTAAAGGTCCCTTCCAACCTTAACTATTCTATGATTTTATGATTCTATATTTCTGTGAAGTAGGTCAAAAAGCCCTAATGAAATTTTATCTAGGCAAAACACATAACTCATCTTCAGTTCTAGCAGACTTCACAACAGGATTTTAACCAGATTCTGAAAACTTGGGGGTTTTTTTCCAACTGAACCACAGTGGTGTCAGAGATGCTGCATATATGACACAGAAGTCAAAAACCAGACACCTAACAACACCAGTGCTCTGAATCTCCAGTCCAAGCATCTCACTGATGTTTCCATTGAGTTTGGAATAAAGCTGATTTTCAAAATTAGGCGCTGGTATGAAAATGATCCTATCTGATGCTTGGTGTTGAAAGAATATAATCAAGCTTGCCAACTTATACCACAGTGAAAAAATAGAGATTATTTGGGGTTCAAAAAGGTGGAGATAAAACTATGGTTCATATGTTGATGTTTCCGTGACATTTGACCCGAACACCCGGTGACACCTTGTAAGAAACGCCAGGGGAAAATTACAGCCCTAATTAAATGCTGCTGTTTTACTTTCAGAGAAAAGGTGGTGGTTTGAGTTTTTTGTTTGTTTTTGGGGTTTTTTTTTTTAATTTTCCAAAAAGTAGCAAAAAGGGAGGAAATTGCTAGAGGCAGGTTATAATTTTAGTCATGTAGGGCATATATATTTGTACCAAGCTATGACTAAGTGACCTAGGTAACATATGAAGGATGTTACAGGATACTCGACTGACTGGAGAAGCTGCAACAGTATTACAGTGCTGTTTCCTTAGCAAGTGTATGAAGTGGAGGTATGTTGCTGTAAAGTGAGATTTCAGATCCGAGTGTTTAAAGCTATAGAGACATTTGGCTTCCTTTAAAATAATCCTTGGCTTCAGAGGGCATTAAGCCACCTGAACACCTCTGAGATATTGAACACAAGTGATCTATCCAAAGTCACAAAGGAAAACAGAGGCAAAGTAAGGGCCTCTTAAGTCAATGTTTTGGGCCCTAAGAATCACTCATCCTCTTGTTCAATAACAAGACTATCTCTACTCTTAGGAGTTCAGTCCCAGCTTCAAGAAGAAGGATTTTACAAGTCAGTTGTTTGATGGGAACAAGCAACTCTATAAAAGACCAGAAATAAGGAACAAAGCAGAACATAAAGATAAATGTAAATTATTTGCAAGACTAGGAATATTATCCATAAATCACAGGCTTTTACAGTTTATCTATTGACTTTATTTTGAACCTGTTAATTTCTACTGTTATCACACAGAAGGATATCCAGGGTAGAGAGAAGAAATCACTGCTCTTGCTAGTTGTCATAGTTTTTTCACCTCTACTTTTCCTGTTCAAAAAGAAAGAATGATAGAAGGTAAATTGTGTCTCATAGATACAATCTGTCTGGTTTGGGTTTGCAGGCACTGGTTCGCAGGACATTTCCTTCCCGCACTGGTTCTCATTCTGCCTTTCTCTGCTTAAGAGTTCTTCTCTATCTGGTATTGTCTTCTTGTGAGTGTGCTTTACACACCAATCAAATCACCTCTCAGTCTTCTATTTGAGAAGCTAAACAGATTGATCTCATTAAGACTCATACTGTGAGGCACTTTCTCTGGCACTTGAATAATATTTGTAGCTCTTTTCTTTTCCAGGGATTACTTTCCTGACTACCATCCTTCACCTCCCGACTTCTAACTGTGGTCCCACCCCTCTCCTCCCCTTCCTTCTAGGTTTTCTAGCTGCACCTCTTGTCACAAAATCACAAAGGCAGTTTCTGCAGCAGTGCTTGCACACGTAGACTTGGAGATCCTTCCCAAACTTACTGCTGTCCATGTTATGGTCCCCAGTTCTGCCAGTCCAGCCTGCAATCACTAGTGCTACATGTATAAATTTGTTCTTGACTGTATTAGAGTGTCTTAAAAAATAAGCCAGATGATAGATTCTCTTGAGGATTCTGTCAGCAACATTATCTGCTCTTTCTCCCATCAGTACTATAAACAAATTTTGCCAGCAGTAGTTCTGTTTTAGATCTTAGGTCATTCTCAAAACACTGCAGAACAGCTTGCCTGCCATCCACCCCTGTAGGAACATTTATTCAATGATCAACATTCATGTCCATTCGCAACTTCTTGAGATTTTACCTCCACTAATCCTTTGCCCATTTATCATCACTCTATTCATATTACCATAGAAGAATTTAGCTTGGAAGACATCTCTTGAGCTCATCTGATCTAAACCCCACTCAGAAGAAGGCCAGCTTTAATGTTAGAGCCAGCTATTGTGTAGTGCTCTTTTTTAATGAGCATGCTGTGCTAAGTCAAACACATTATGGTCTATCCTATGTACTGAATTACCTTCACCAACCAAACAATGCTTCAGTGAGGATATGAACCCTAAAGTTCCTTCCATACCTATTTTTCTGTGTTTCTAATGACCTGAAAGGTGTTTTACAAAACCTATTTTCTATCATCTAGTGGACTGAAATTTATTGTATTTCCCATTAACCCAATCCCATAGCAACAAGTAAACAGGAAAATATTTGGTGGGGAATATTTTCACACATTTAGAAACAAAGGATTTTCTGCCCTGCATTACCCTTTGACTGTTTCTCTCCTTTTCCCTGATATTTGTGATTTTTCTACTCTTTTCTCAACATTTCCTTCCCCTGTGACTCTTAAATTTCTTACTCATTGTATTTCATCTGATCTCTCTTTGGAGACATAGGAGTGAGCTGACATGAGCTGACTTCTGTTCACAACACATAGTCTATATTGTGCACTAGCTTGACAGCTGTAGGTGTTTTACCTATATCCATATAGCACATACTTCACTTTCTGTTTTTGAGAAGTGCCATATAGTTTTGGGGGGAAGCTCATGCACAGTCGTTTTCATGATCAGGGTCCAAAGAAAGTCGTGAAGTGAGAAGGGATGAGGAAAAATTTTGCTCCATACACCTGGATGTATTAATTTTGGTTTCAGATTAGAAGTTTTACTTAAATATGAAAAAAATGAACTTGTGTTTAGTAGACCAAGAGACAACTACTATTGTGCCTCACAGTGAGAGAGCATCTAGAAGGCCAGAAATATGTGGGGGCCCTGCAGGGTTGCCTGTGTAACAACTCAAGGCATGGTCCTTCCTCTAGAAACCTGTCTGTACTGTCTAACTTAGAATAAGCTACAACTAGCGAGGTACCCCTCGCTAGTGGAAGAGAAGGCATCAGAGAAGGAAGAGGGACCCATAATTCCATGGGGCAACTGGCCTGCAAACTTTGGGCATAACTGTACTAGTAAACTACACAGGACTAGGGCACATCCTCTGGCCTGAGCAAGTGGCACAGCATGGCTCACCTCTCCTCAACTCCCTTCTTTCCAGCTGGGACCAGGTTGGTCTTGTCCACACTGACTGGTGGTCACAGCACCAGTCCTCCAGTCCTACATTTCTGTCTTACTAAACTATTATTTAACCAACATTACGTTTCCCCTCAGTGGCAGACCCAGACAGTAAGTTACCCTGATCCTTATGGTCTTTGCCCTCAGCTTTTGGCTCTGGAAATGCCACCTGGTGGCCTTCCTTTCAATCCTGCATCAGTTAGTGACAAATTGGTGATCCAGCTGAGGTGTGAACTTCTGTGGCCATCTGGTTCTTCAGAAATCTTCTGTCAGGAGAAAGTGCTGGATGTAAAGTTTATGAAGGACACATTATTACACATGAATGTATTAAGCAGATTAATTTATACAAGTACACATAGAACACATCCTATACAAGGTGTATTTTGCCCTTTCCAGTTCTGTTTGTAGTCTGCAATAAAAAACACATACGCAAGAAAATGGAACTGTGTGGTTTGAATGAGTCCTTTCCATGCACCCTTTTCTAAAAGGCCTCTTCCTTTGCTGCCCTCCCCATCTTCTTTCATTCCAGATGATCAGCAAGAAAAAAAATATTAGATAATTGTCTATCTGTCAAGTTAGGCAATTGTAAGTATCATTCTCTTCACTAATATTCTTCAATTAGGCTGAAAGAACACAAAGAGAAGGATGGAGGTAGATGAGTTTGGAGCAGAGAGGCCAAGAAGACAAGCTGGAGTTGTTCTTTGATGAAAGTTGTTGGTGATCATTGCAGTTCCAACTTTCTTTTCAATCATGGTTGCAAATTTTGTTATTTTTTAAATGCTAAGTCTGGACTATGCTATTCACTTTATTCAGAGAATATGGAAAAAGTTGAGTAGATTTTCATCAGCTGTCTCTTTTGCAATCCAGGCAACTTGGTTAACATCCCATAGCTATGCAGCAGTGCTCGTACAGAGTATTCTGGCTCCAGCTTGTGTCTTCAACTTTACAACAGGGTCCAAGATGTTCTTACAGCCTTTTGAATATCTGTGGTAAGTTTGTCATCATGGTACACCATGAAAGCAGCTGGTAGATTCTGTGCCTGGTAAAGATCAGAAAAAAGAATAATTAGGGAACTAAAGGGAAAAAATGTTTTATGCTCAGAAGTGGTAGACTTTCTCCTTGTGGTCGTAGAGCAGAATTCCTGCTAGCACAGCAGGATGCATTTATTACCTCCGAAAGCAAGAGTGGGCAAGTTTAGACTTGAATTTCTTTCATTTTACATAGGCCAGAGGCACAATATTACTGGAAGCTTTTTTAATGCTAGGTGTGTCATGAGGATGGGAGGCATGAGAAAGGGTGTGTTTTGGAAGACTGTAACTGAGTTGGGTAAAGGCCACTGGCCAGCTTCCTTTTCACACCAAAACTGCAGCTGGCTTGTCATACAGACCTTTGGCCAGCTACAGATTGAAGCTGCTAATAACACGTTATTTTTTTCCTTCAGGGCCCTTTACAGCTTTAATTAAATTGTACTTGTGTTCGCAGAGTTTCGCTTCCTGGCATGTGCAGTTTTGTCTGTTCAAATTCTTTTATGCAAGTAGAAAAATTACAGGCCTGCCATACTGCACTTGTTAAGGCATGGGCCCAAAGCTCGTCTCAGGCAAGTATGGGGAGTTCGTGCAGCCACAGAAGTTTTAAAGCCAGAGATGGATTTAGCAATAGAGAAAGACAAGGAGGAAGAACGGGTGTGAAGAGGGGACTAAGGTGACAATAGTTTCTCTATCAGCACTGGGTCACAAGAGAAAGGAGTAATGTGCCATAAGAAGGATTAATGGACCACCTACTACAATACCTTTCAGTCTCCATGCAATCACATTCTACCCTACAGAGCTACTAAAAGCTTCACCTCTGAAAAAATATCTCTATCGCTTGGAGTGATGCTGAGTTTCCATTTATATGATCATTCAAGCCTTGGTCACCCTGATAAAGCCTACACGGATAAATTGGAGCAGAGTAAGGTGACCAAATCATTTACCTTTGGATGTACACAGAGAATCATTAGATTGTAATGAATTTCAGGAACTGGCAGTCAGAGTGTATTTGAGGTGAGTGACCTAGAAACAAACTCTGTGTCTAATTACAGTGAGCCATCCAGTGTGATTTACTTAGTGGGACAATTTATGGCCCAACCTGCTTTCCGAAACTGCCAAAATCTAATATTTTTTGACACTGACCTGTGAAGTTTGTAACTGATACTTTAAATGAAGAACATGACAAAAATAGCAGAGAAAGCTTTTAATTATATGGGATTATTCTTAACATGCACTAAATTTTCCATAACCTCAGACTTAGGACTCAGCATTTCTGATTTCAGTAATTTGCAGTCAGATAATACTATGTCTGTGGGCAGGAGGGATAAATTTAGATCTGAAATGAATGACATACATTGTAATGAGGTGCAGGCAAGGTAAGGGATCATCAGCAATGAGTTATTTAGGTGAAGATGAATTGGAGGGCAATCCAGGAAAGATGAGGCAAAACACTGCATTTGAAGACAGATATTCCAGTCACTTTTAGGAAACGACAAAGAGGTGCTCTATTCCAGATAAGGTGAAAAATGTCTGGTAAGCCATTTTCAAAAGATGACTGTGTAAGTGGCAAGGAAAAGGCAGAGCTAAACATATGGGATTAGAGATACTGGCAGCTCCATGTTGAAGGAAGACAGGGGCAAAGCAAGATCTTTACTTTGCAGATCTGCAAGAACAGTTTAATAGAAAGACTGTGCAAATATGCTTCCAGATGGGGTGAATAATTTAAAAGTTTTCGTAGGTTTTCTCTGGGACCGGTAAAAAAAAGGACTATTATAAACTAAATCGCTGACACTCCTAAGAAAAGGACAAGTCAGTTTGGTTCATGAGATATCTGTCATGGTTTTGAGTGCTGCAGATAATGACCAATCCATTGGAGGAGCCAATGAAGAGGAAATCTTGGATTTTAGTAATTTTTAGAAATAGATTTCACATTCACTTAATTTTCCTACCTATGTCTGTCGTAATACTCAATTGTCACAATACTCAATACTCATAAATTTCTGTTCTTTTAACTTAGTGTTAAGGACATATTGCATGTATCATACTGTGTGACATTTCTAATCTGGTTGAGAATCTATATTGTCCCCTACCAGGTGAATTTTCAACTAGTATTGAGGCAATCATTATTAATAAATCTGAGCTAAAAAGTCATGTTGAAAATGTTATTCATTAGAGAAGTAATAATTTGACAACTTCTGGATCTGTAATGACTGTCGTTTCTGTTGAGTAACAAACCTGAAAACTGAGCAGACAACCTCTCCCTCCCTTCTATGCCACGTATTGTCATTAGCTGACTTTCAGTATTGACACAGAAAGTGAAGAACCACCTATCAATTATCAAAAGGTTTCCCCTCTGAGGGCTCGCACAAGAAGAACTCCAGGTGACTTTTAGATGATTCACCCATTATCACTACCTGAGTCACACATCCCACTGAGTGGGTGAGGCTATGAACTTCTTTGTCTTCTGATATGCTGATTTGCTATGACAAAAAATTTCCTTGTGGCACCCAGATTTTTCACAAATCCGTGCGATGAGAGAACATGGTGGAAGTTCTGAGAAACAAAGTCCCTCAGGGATGGTTGCAAGAGTTTTGATAGGAAAAGTAAGTGCTGATTGGACACGCCAAGTCAACATTTCTTGTGGCAGTTGGGTTTCAGCCAGCGTTACGGACCACCAGTGATAAAATTAAACAGGTCCCAACGTAGATGCTTCCATAAAGGGACAACTACAATGGCACTCAACCTTGGGTAACTCTTCTGTAATGGAAACATAGGCATACCTGTTGTAACCTCCAAAATCAAAATCAACAAAGCATCCCAGAAGGGTGGGACTACAGAAATGGACAGGATTGTTTTCTTACTAGAGACTTTTTTCACGCGCTGTTATCCTCCTGATTAAAAACCCAAATGGGTGAATTTTTATGAAATGTGAAAATTACGTTTTTTCTCCTGTCTAAGAATGGGAGCTTTTACTCCTGAGAGTTGGCATTGAGGCTTTTCATTGACTGATTTATCTCTATCTTACTTGAAAGATGGAAAACCACAACGAGCATTCATCAGATGAACACTAAAGTTAAATTAATAGATAAAAATAAAAAATGCTCTCCTTCTCAGTGGTAGGCACTGCTGGACTACCTTGGCAGGTATTGATTTCATCCAGGGATGCTGCAGTGCTGGCTGTGTAAAGACAGAGACCTGAAGGTGAATTTGCACTTTGTTGGGGTTGACTTGCCATTCGCCTGCAAGGCTCAGTGCCTCTGCACACATGTGGCTGTGGTGGTGGCAGTGGTGGCAGTGAGGAGCCTGGTACAAGTCTGAGTCTGAGAAGATCTGATGTAGAACTTCTTTCAGCTAAACATAACAAAGCCGTGTTTTATTCTCAAAACTCTGCTTATGCTGGGTGTGCAGGGGTCCTTGCGATGGAAAGTGTGGGTCACAGAAGGACTTCAGAGACATAAAAGTGATGTAGGGACAACAGACATTAGACCAATGGCAGAGGCAGGGAAGTAGTTATGATCAAAAGTAGCCTACGCTGCTCAGGTTCTTGGTCTATACCATTAGATATATGTCAGAGCAAAGGAAAAGCTTACTGAACAGCCTGTGGAGTCCAAGAAATACACAGGACAGTGCAACAGTCATAGAATCGNAAGGTGGGGCCTCACCAGTGCCGAGTACAGGGGGATGATCACTTCCCGAGTCTGGCTTAGCACACTATTCCTGATACAGGGCAGGATGCTGTTGGCCTTCTTGGCCACCTGGGCACACTGCTGGCTCAGTCAGGGAGGCGAGGCAGACATGTTAAGTCTGTATTAGAAATTCTGGAGGAATAGCAGGCTTCACTGTGTAGGCTGTCCTCCTGCTCACTTTTGGGCTGACCCTACAAAAATTGCCACCTGTCAACTGTCAAATATTCCTTTCTGGAGCAGGAAATGCTCTTCCTATAAATGTCAGCAAGAGCAACATTGCTCCACACATGAACTCCATCTACAAAAATGTGATGCAGAGGATCCAGAACTGGAAACATTCGCTTTACATCAGTTTGCACTGTATTCACTGATTAAAAATGGGGAAAACCCACAAATTGCAGTGAATACAATGAGAAATGGGTGAAGACCACCCTTTACCTGCGGTGGTTAGCTGGGAAGGGAAGGAAGATTTTCCATTGTGTGGCCATTTATTTTTTGTTGGGTTTTTCTTTCTGTTTTTTGTTTGTTTGTTTCTTTGTTTTGTTGGTTGGTGGGGTTTTTTTGGTGTTTGGTTGATTTGGGTTTTTTTTTGGTGTTTTTTTTGGGGGGGTGGGGTGGGTAGTGCTCTTTGTCTGTTTTGCTAAAACAAACATTTATAATTTATAATTTATCTCATACTTATGAGCCATAGTTTGTGGCTCCACAGAGATTCCCACAGCCACAGGATATAGCATCGTTCAACTAAACTAAGCCTCCTACCACCGGGGTTATAGCTCTTTCTCAAAAATTTAAGAAAGCAACAAGATGTGTAGGTTGGTTTGTGTCTGTTTGTTAAGTATTTTGATGGCTTCTAAATGGTAATAATTTGAAATATTTTTGCTTTTGTCTATATAATTTTCCTGTAATATAACAGCTAAATATATTCTTCCTCACCAATGTACAGGTAAGGCTGCTGCAGCAAAAGATGTCAGCTCATGGAAGAGTTCTGGGATGATTTTCCTCTTCACAGAGCATTTTGCATGCAGCCTATATTTCATCATTTTTATGAGAGGCCAGGTGTGTAGGGAGAGGTAATAGCTTGTACTAACTGATTGATGTGCTAGGGAAAATGACACATTTCTAGGCACATACAGCCTTGACTTTCAATGTGACTAATGAGTACTAGGTGCAATACTAAAAGAAACGGGTGACCAACCACTGAAGGTGGGAAGGAAGGAATTTTAAAGTTGATCTTTTTTTTGTCTTCATTCTGGAAATTTACTCTAATTACCTGGTTGGGGGGATACTGCATGCATAGAGCCAAAAGTTGATTAATGTTCATCTTAGAGCAAACAGAGACAGGAAAGACCAATGTGCTCCACAGCTAAAAATACACTTTCATCGAGGGACATGACATCTGTGGATTTACAAACCCCCAATTATTTGTGAATAATGATTAGCTGCCCTCATATAATTAACTTGCTTCAGCAGTGGCTGGTTATCCTTAAAAGCACCAATTGGTGTTGACTTTCAGACCAGAAAAGCTAATCTAAAAACACCTGCAAACCCAGGTGAGTCTGCTTTCCTCGTTGGGAGCAGCTGGCTAGCTTCTCTAGGACATAGGACTAGAACAGTGCTGTAAAGCAAGGCTTTTTTAAAATAACCTTTGCAAAGCTGAGAACATTAATCTTTGTGTCAGGGAAAACCCTCAAAATTAAGTTTCATTACAGATGTATGGATTTTTCTCTGAAAAAATGCCTGCCAGTTTATTAGATGCTTTGCCTATATCCATTGCTCTGAGGAGTATCATCTTATAAACAGAATATCGCTGTTCATAGATAGGAGACAGAGCTAAAAGCTAGGATGGAGTAACTTCAGTCATCTGGTCTGGCCTCCATAATCTGGTGCAAGTGATTTCACTGATGTATCCTGCACCACCTTCAGATTATGCTGTTATGTCACATCTCTCAATCTGGGGTTTTCACATGACGTTTTCTCCGTGGCCTTCATTAAGATTCATCTAAACCCTCATATCTCCTCAAGGTGATATGTATAACCAAATCAATTGCAGACTTCTTTTGGTTAAATTAAATGAATGGGAGGAAAGTGTAGTCACTTGGGATGAGATGTATCTTCTGCTACCTAAACATGAGAAGCATCTAGTCTCAGGTAGTTTCCTACAGTCCTCCTGCAGTCAATGAGGAAAGATGATTCATTCAGAAGATTACTCATCCAACTCGTTTTAGACACATCTCTTAGAATGAGGTGAATCACTCTCTGGAGACACCTATCTTCCTCCATGGATTACATTTCTATTTTGGACTAGGTACCTAGCTTTTTGGTGTCTGAAATTAGGTGAGATGACTCTCACTGTCACTGTTACCCAGAACATTAGCTCTTGAGTGTTCCTTTCTCTAGTTTCATCACCCTTTTTGAAATACTTATGCCAAAACTGAACAGAATTTGTAATTGTCTCTCTAGCACTACAAAAACCTCCAAATATTGCTTCCTTACTTCTGCATAACTTTGCCCATCTTATACACCCATAGATAAAAGTAAATCCCTTAGGCATCACATTACACTAAAATCTCTTGTTCATTTAAATACTGGCCAAAATTCTTGGGTCCATGTTCCAGTCATTAGTCTCACAAAATGTTGACGTGTTATCTATTCTCCATTTCCATTGAGGCTCTATCACACAAAAATAAAAAAGGCTGCATTTTTGAAGGAGAAAGAGGAAGAGAGAAGGAAGCAGAGTGTGTTCTTTAAATTAAAAGAGTATCACTTAACTTCACCTTGGATGACATGTATTTTATCAATTTCTCTGTCTAATACAAAACATGCCACACTTGACCACAAATTAGAATATACTTTAGAAATATACGTCATGTAACAATTCCCAGTGCTGTTTCAATCAAGGAATATGTGAGGAACAGAAGTTTTCTTGTTCCCACTTTCAGGGATGAAATGAGCAGTCTAGTGACTTGCACCAGCATCAGAATTAGAGCTCATCCACACTGCTGTTCTTTTAACATGTTATCTTTGCTGTAGAGGAAAATTTGAGATTTTTTGTCCCAGTTGTAGTCAAGTCAACCAGTATGAGATGTCAGAGTTATGAATGCCCAAGCAGATTCATCAGGAGCAAGAGTCATATGTGGTAGAGAATTCAAAGAAAACAGTAAGAAAAAGTAGATACCCTTTGGTTTAACTAAGAGAAGACTAGTAGAAGTTAATTAAAACCTATTGGATCTGAACAAATTTAATCTCGGAGGGGTGGCTGACACTTCAGAGGGCCGTGCTGCCATCCAGAGTGACCTGGACAGGCTGGAGAGCTGGGCAGAGAAGAACC
>VXBO01009575.1:258369-351498 GCA_013400135.1 Rhinoptilus africanus
CTGGATGCAGCCCTGAGTGATGTGCTCTGGGCAATCCTGCTTTGGCAGGGGAGTTGGAATAGATGATCTCTAGAGGTCCCTTCCAACTCTGAAGATTCTGTGATTCCATGATTCCGTGATTAATATCTGGCTTTTCACGTTCATCTGCCATTTATGTCACTTAAAATCATTTCTACTTAAAGTCATTTCTCCTTACTGGTTGCGTAAGATTTACAGCATGGGAATGAATACTGAATTGTAATTCCTCTAATCTGGAGTCTTATTCCCTTGCTTATTGTAAATACTGATATTCAGCTAGTCCCAAAACAAGTCCCTGTCCTGGTTTGAGGTAAAACAGAACCAACTTCCTGTTCAATAATTTTATTTCTTAGCTAGACCTATTCTAACTCTCTGAAATTATCAGCATGTTGTGTCTGAAATGGTTCGTTCAGAGTGATAAGACAGTTTGTGCCAAGGAATGGTATGCAGCTAGGCTCTTGCTTATACTTATTGCTATAACAACCAAGGTCGGCTAATTTTGTTATTTACCCCGTTAGAAGGTCGGAAGCGGAGGGGCGTAGAGGGGTCCCACCTGTGGGGAGGAGCGGACAGGACAGGTGACCCAAAATTGACCGACAGAGTATTCCATCCCCTTTGTCCCATGCCCAGTATAAAAGCTGAGGGATCAAAGGGTCAACTCTCTTACTTCAGTGGCTGACATCCGAGGAGGACCCTGTCTGTTCATCTGCCTTTGATCCCAATCAGTGTGTTCCTGACTCCAACTCTGGAACCTGGTTCCCACTCATCACTGAGTCCAGTCTGGGACCTCCCCAGTGCCTGCTGGTGACATCACCCAGGAGTTTAATATGGTTTTGTATATACTGTATCTATTCCATTATTTTCCTTTCTATCTTATTATTAATATTTCATTAAAGTAGTTTAGTTTCTTCTAAACTCATAAATCTCTCTTTATCTCTCCCCCTCCTCCCCGTGAATGAGAGGTTGGGGGGGGGAGCATCTGTCACTGGCCATTGTCCAGTTTGGCCAAAACCACGACAGTCCCAAAACATGTATGTGACACTAAAACCTGTTTTCAGTTGTAATTTGAAAACAAATCTAAATATTCTTTGCAGTAACTTATGAAATCTGTGAAGCTGGCACTTCCATATTCATCTTGAAGCCAATGTTGTCTAAAACTTAATCACTTAGAGACAAAGAGCGCTCATTCTGGCCTGTTATTCTGGCCTGTTCATAAATGTTTTATTACAGAGAAATTATTCCAGTTGTCAAGTCCTAATCACCAGAGTGATAGAAAATAAAAAAAATCTGTGGAATTTATTGCAAGTGTTTGAGCTGATAAACTGTATTAGGAAATATAAGGCTACTTGCCTTCAGGAAGTCAAAATTTTAGCCTGATCTCTTCCCTCTATTCCTCAAAAGGAGGAGTTTGCATGTTTGCAGCTGCTCAGTTCACTGTCAGCCTTGTAGCCCTTCAGTACACTCAGACACGAGCACAATCCTCAGACACTTATGGTGTCAAGGAAATGGATAGAGGAAGGAAGCCGGTGGAGCTGGAAACTGAATGACAAGCCTCTGCCTACCAGAAATCTTCAGAGGGAGACCTTTGCCTAGAACTGAGGTCCTGCTATCTGACCCTTCTGAGCCATGAAATTAGCTTTAGCCTGCATACTTTTGCTTCTGATTTTTTTAACTGCTAGCCCCAGGAAGAACAGAGCCCGTATTTTAGATCGAGAACACTGAGCTCTTTCTTCCACATCTGTTTTTGCTGCTGTCAGATGTCAGCCCTTGCAGCTGAAGTCACCTGGTTAATCATTCCTGCCTGGCCAAATGCTCCCAGCTCCGCTTGACCTGTTGGGATGCAGGACATAAAGCAGAAAAAACAATGGGTTGAAAAGACTGTGATGTGTTTTAGAGAAATGATCAAGGCAAAAGCTGATATTTCTAAAGGTTCATTGCTATGTTTGATTTTTCAGTGAGTAGTTTCCCCTGGGTTAGCATTCTCAAATGCTGTACCCCTATCCTGTGTTTTGGTTTCGTGCTGTTGTCACAGGATAGGCCACTGAGGTTTATGGATCAACATCTACCGCCTAAGTCTGAGGGCCTGGCTGGGCCAGAGAGTACCAGCTTTGGTTTTTCAAATGGATGGACAGATGAAACTTGGATTAAAACCTTCTGCCTTTCACTCCTCTCACACTCCTGTCCCTCCACCCAGGGAGGAGACTTACAAGGGGGTTTGCACCCTGTAGGCTGAAGGAATGTCTTACGTGATACTGATCTGGTCAAGAGAAGTAAGGATTCATCTGACTGGAAGATTGGGGCAGTTTCCAATTATGAACTCATTCTGCCCAGATAAAAATCATATTGCAAAACCACTTGCAGCTGCTTTCTGAGGCTGGTCATTCTTGGACTGTGTCTGCAAATAGTCTTTTCCTTAGGTTACTCAGCCCTAATTAACAAATTCCTCTTAAGAATGGACATACGCAATGCTAGTACTGTTGACATTTATGTCCAGGTCTCAACTCCCAGCATGTTTTCTGAGGCGTTTTCTAAAGTCCTATCGCAAATTCAGAGCTGCTTCTTGCTCTCTCCAGCTCTCCTGGGGAGCCTGGCATGGATCCCTGCTTCCACCCTTCACTGCCTGGGTAAGCCCCCCGCAGCCCCAGGAGGCTGAGTGGGGTACACTGCAGCTCTGTAGCTCATGGGTACGTAATATGGAAATAGCGTGGGTTTCATATGCTGCAGCCGCTTCGTTTTTCCTGCAGCTGCTCCTTAAAGTCAAGCCTCAGGCAAGTGATTGGAATGCTCTCCTCAGCCCGTGTGTAGAAAAACAAAGTCCAAAGAGCACATGGGATTTGTGTTGGCCACAGTTAGCAGTTGGTAAATGCATGGGACCTGAGCATCTGGGTGTCAGGCCTGCACAGCGCACTCCTTGTGCAGAAATGGTCTAGCTAGAGATACTTCATCTATTTTCTTATCTTAGAATATCCACCAGAGAAGGTAACGCTGGAAGATAGAAAGCGCCTGTAGCAGTCTGCATCACAGGGAGTCTGATTTTTTTTGGCTTCCTGTACAAAGTCAGAATCTGGCATTAACCAGAAATTGTGTGTATTGTGCTCCAAGGAGGTGATATTAACCCTAATGGCTCCTGCCCCAGCACTCAGCCAAGGTGGATACCGTCCACCCCCCTCACGCAGTGCTGCACTAGGCTTTCCCTCCTGCCTGTGACCCTGTGCACCCAGCACAGCTGGCTGGGGGACGCCTTGATCTACCACCCACCCTGTGGGGCAAGACCACCCACAACAAGAACCTGGGAAAGTAGCCAGGGCAATTACTCATGGCCTGTATAATAACCAAGTACGTGGAGGGCCTTGCAACTCCTTTGCTGCAACAGTGTCATACTCTTCTGCCCAGCATCCTCCTGTGCCTCGCAGCACCAAATTTACCTCCCCCTTCTTTCAATGTCTTGCAGACACTGCCTTCTCAGGGTTTGCACACAGTGAGCTACCTATCGTAGAAGAGGGAATCCAGAAGTGGAGGTGTAGAGAGAGGAAGGACATAGGGATGGAGAAAAATGGAACCTTAAGAGTTAGAGAAAGGTGTGGGTTAGTTATATGGGATCACAGATCAATAGAGAGGTTTTTTTGGTCTCTGAGCTCAGAGGCACCCAACTTGGCTGGCACATTCCCCAGCACCACCTTGGACTGTGGTCCTTTCCCAGCCAGATCGCTTCCCATGTGTCAGCCCATCATGCCATGCACACAGGGAAAAGCAGAGCACTGGAACAAGCTGCCCAGGGAGGTGGTGGAGTCTCCGTCTCTGGAGACATTCAAAACCCGCCTGGACGCGTTCCTGTGTAACCTGCTCTAAGGTGGCCCTGCTCTGGCAGGGGGTTGGACTAGATGATCTACTAAGGTCCCTTCCAACCCTAGGATTCTATGATTCTATGATTCTATGAAAAGCAATCTGAGCAGTCTGAGTGAAATGTCAACATAGATATTCAGAGGACCAGCCTGTCATGGAGGTGGGTTTTACCTTGCCCTGCCTTACAGGAAGCCTAGAGTATATTTTGTGTCTGAGTTGGTCATTTTGGCTCACTGTTGTTGTAAGACAAAATTTGTCTCATGCTAATGAGTACCACATATTTTGCACCCTATAAGAGCATGTTGTTCTCCACTGACCATGAAGAAAACCTATTTTGTTTCAGACATCTACAGCTGGCCAGGTGACTTCTACCTTGTTAGGTTACCGATTTCCTCTGCAAGTGTTTCTGAGGTCTTTTGACTGTCTAGTCTATGCTTTGGGATGGAGCTGAGACACTCTGAGGTGAAAATTTGCAGTTCTTATGTAAAACTATCCAGGTAAGATACAAATGTCCATTTACATCCAGGAGCTAAATACTTAGCTCAAATCTCCAAATATGTTCTGGTGGTGCTTTAAAAGTTCATTCTCATTTTCTGAGAATCTGATACCGGCCTCTTACAATCAGCCGTAGCTGCTCAGAGGAGGCCCTTTAAAAACACCATCACAATTCTGGATGAAAGGTATGTTTCTGGGCTGTGAAAGGGGCCAAGGGCCTGCAAGACTCTACAGTGGTATTATGCAGCTATGACATGGTAGCCAACTGGCAATATAAATAGCTCTCTAACTTTAAGCCTAGCTAATGAGTGTACAAATCAATTAACTTCTGGAGGAAGGAGGAATCATGCTGGGTAATGCTGCTAGTTAGAGGGAACTGAGACTCATAGCTACCTCATTAGACAGAGCAGTGTCAGCGGTGTCTGGAGTGCCAACAGAGATTAACCAAGAAGCAGCTCATGTCCTTCTTGTTTACTGCGGCAACCTGGATGGGATGTATGCATGTGGAAGGAGTTTGGTGTGGATGTAGACTTGATTTTTGTTCCTAGGGAGATGTTAACAGAAAGAGGAGATGGACCTGAATCCAATGGGGCAGAGGAATTCTGTCTTTAATAGACATCTAAAGACAAGAGGGCAGAGTAGGAAACTTACCAGAGAGGGAAAAAAAGTGAGATTCATTATCATCATTTCATCACATATCATTGATCATGTATTTCTGAAAACTCAGGGGAAAAAAGAGGTTAATTTTGTAAAAGCTGTCAGGAAAATCAAGATCTGTTTTAGGACAGACCATTACGTCTGGCAAGGAGATAGTTAAAGATGTGGAAGCTTGTACAAGGCAGGAAGATGGAAATGGATGTGTAGCAGGGCACATTTAGGATGTCATACACCCAGACAGCTTTCATTATGTAGAAAAATGGTAAGGTTTCAGATGAAGGAAATATTATGCTAGGTAGTCAGCACAACTGAATGGTTAAAGACTGGACAACAAGAACATGAGGGGGGAATAGAGTGCAAGAGCTTTGGGGTGTCCAGATAGTTGTAATTATTGACATTTAGCTCTCAGAGAAGATAAAGTCTTGTTAATACTTGGACACAAGGCTTGCACTGAGATTTTGGAAGCCATGTGAACTGTAGATGGGCCACATGGCAAGCTGCTATGGTCACACAGAAATCCATCTGAAAGCATCTTTCTAGCAGATTCTATAATTTATACTACTCTTGAATAGCTGTGCATGTAACTTGCCTTTCCTCCAGTCCATCAAATCCACAACATCCACTGAAATGTCTGTGCATAATTGCTCTTGGATTTGTTGAGCTGAAGCCAGGCTAAATAGCCTTGTTTCTGAGAAAAGTTACTCACAGTCCTGCTCTTAGGCTGCTTATGACTTGGGTGGTTTGGCACTACAGGAAACAGGACTTCTCATGTGTCGCATCTGAAGTGTTTGTGGAGTTTCTTGGCGGCAACTGAGAGGTTTTGTACGTGAAGAGGGGCATCATCTGGGCACGCACTGTGAGTATGTGTGCAAATGCGTGTTTCTGTGTTCGCAGGCACGTGTACACAAGATGCCTTATGTAATTCTTCCCAGAACTCCACCGCTCATCTGCTCTGTGCAGACATGACTGCACAGAGGCCTTTTATTGTGCTTTATAAATATGCGCCCTTGTTGTCTTATCCCCGTTGGTTCAGTTTCCAAGAACAGGATGGATAACAAACCTTCTATTCTCTCTCTCGCTCTTTTTTTTTTCCCCCTTCTTGGATCTCTTGAGGTTTTTACCCCCCTTCAGTTTTCCAAAGAATCTAAAGCATTTTTGTGGTTCTCCTGTAATGATACCATGTCTAAACTAAAGTGCCTGGCAGACCACAAGGTATAATATACAGACGACGGGTACATTTGCTATAATAATCACAAAAACTTTAATGACATTTAACCAAATTAAAGCCATTTTCTCCCAAACTGATGCCCTATGTCAACAACTTCTTCAGCTGAAATATCTTCAATGTGGCCAAGTCTATTACCTGCTACATTGTAACCTACCCATAATCTTCATGTTTCCTGCTGCTTCCCCGACAATTTGATGACCCACCAGTTAATTGCTGTTCCAAAAGAAATGTAGAAAGATCATTAGTTTAGGCTTTTGTTTCCTTTTCCGTGCAAGCAATACTCTTATCTGAGAACTACAAATCCTATGCTTGAAATACATGATGACATTGGAAGTTTCCATTAAATGACTATTTGCGTTGTTGTTTTATGCCAATTCTCCTCCCTCAATGAAGATATGTTCATTTAACCATACAAGCATCTTTTTTTTTTCACTCATAGAGGCAAGAAATGTGGGAAAATCAATAGATGGCCACAGGGGACCTAGGAGAAACAGAAAGGCTGGCTAAGAGTACAGTGACATAAAGCAAAGACAAGGGATAGTCCTGCCTAAGAGTTAGTGTCAGAACCAGGGGTAACCTCAAGGTGGGTAAACTGCCTCACATGAAATTTGGTTTCTTGAGGAAAGGGTTATCAGAGGTGGTGTCTCAGATACCCAGGAGCTGGACTTGATCACATGGGAAGTCCTGTTTTTCTTAAATAAATCCTCACTTATGTCTCTGGTGCCTGTTCATGGCTTAGCCCTGCACCAAGCCCCATTCTGGTACCTGCAGCACTATGAGGCTCTGGTGTCCAAACAGCTTCTGATTGTTTGGTATGAGAGCAGCGAAGGATGAACGACTGAGCCACCATCTTGTTGCCAGGACACTGTGCATATCTGGACCCTGCAAAGACATGCAACCTAGTTCACAGATCCTCAAAGCCTAGATATGTTATTTCAGTTCTCTCTTGGGCTGGTATCTCACAAACCACTGCAGAAAGCACGTGTCTGATGACTCAGAGGAATTTTTCTTGCACAGAAGGAACTTAAATCCAGCTCTTGTGTGTCCCGGGGTCGTGCCTTAACAACAGCCGATTACTTTTCCTTTCTCTTTTTGCTTAGCAGGTTGTAACGTGCCTTTAGTTGTCCATAAAACTGGTTTCATCTGTGTCTATACAGCTTTTTTCCTCCCATTTTATTAGTGTTCTGCTTTGTAACCAGCCCTGTCCTTACAGACAATCTTAGAATAAAAGCATGACGGAAATCCCCTTGTTAGAAGGGAGAAAGATGTGAAGGAAAAAAAAAAAAAAAAAAAAAAAGAGAAAACTATGATTGTCTAAGTGTCTCATTTTGGTTTTCATATGATGGTGCATACGTGCAATCATCCAAATTGCAATTTATTCATGCATTACAGTTGAATAATATTAATCAGGCAGCAGCATATTGTTAAGCAGAGGCTAGTAATACAGCTTCATAGACTTTTTTTCCTTCGTGCTGTTTAAGTGCTCTTGTGTAAGTTTTGCAGAGGAGCTCACTTTTCTCTTTTTGTAGTTCACATAAAATTAAAAAAGAGAAAAATAGCTCTTCTTTGTGTTTCACTGGATGAAAATGAACTCTACAGTTCTGGGATATCTAAAAGTACTGTCAGACTTTAAGGAATCAAAGAAACTGAATGGAAATGGTAGGAGAAATTTAATTTCAAACTGGTTGAAAATAGGACTTTTTAGGAAGTTGATAGAATTTCATAGTATTGGGAAACCTACATATTAAAAACAAGTACAGAAGTGTTACAAAACTCCCTTACAATTTATTTCTATTTGAAAAACTTTCTAGTAAATAGATACACCCAAGTACTGAAATATAGGAACATATATATATGTATACTAATTTCAAACAACTTCTTAAATGGGATCTCCTCTGTCTGAACTTGAAGACACTTGTAGGAGACCCCTCAAAAGTTCTGTGGACTGTACTGGTGTCTGTGTGTAGATATCCATCTAGTAATGCATCTTCAGTGAAGTTTATGGGAGTACCACTGTATGAGATAACAGAGAAAAAGGAACACTTGTTTGGGAGAGTGTCCAGGTAGTTATCAGTTACAAAGAGATGTGGAAAATGTTGTCAGCTGCTGCAAGCATCTTCTTGTGTGTCTTCTGATGTTCCAAAGTCAGCCTGACTCTCCTGGTGGCAGAGCCCTTGCCTTCTGGAGGAGATGATGTAGCCATAGACTGACCAAGTTCTCCCATTTCTGGACAAGAGTCCCTGCCTGTGTCTGCCCAGTTCTCCCCAACCCAGTATCAACCTTCTTTTATTTTTTTTAAGCAAATTTATTTTATCAGTTGGAGTAGTGTTTTGAGGTCTTTCATTTGGAACTAAGAGGGTAAGAAAGGATGCTGTAAGGAAATCATACACTACCAGTAGCAGAACAAAGCTTTCCACAGAAAATTACAAGCTTTAGCATTAAAGTGAACTAAAGGACTTCTGTACCTATTTATTTATTTCAATATTACCAAAAAGGCTTTTTAATTGATGTAATTTTGCAGAATGGGAAGCATACTGTGAAACAATGAGAACTTTTCAAGACAATTTTTCACTTGGTGCTTGAACCGTATGTTGTGTATACAGCATGATGGACTGAAGCCATGAGTAGAGAAGTAACGTACGATGCTTGGGAGTGACTCCTTCCACAATTACAACAAAACAAAATCAAGCAACCCCCTGAGAACACAGGGTTTGTCAATTTGCTCGTCAGAAGTATGGCCTGAAGCTGTGGGAAGTTCTTCTTGGGTGGCACCCAATTAGCAATAGCCACAAAATTGGTATCTACACTGCTACATGAAAGGGATCAGGGGCTTATCCTGGCCCCAAATGCAAATAGTACACGCTGGTCTACATTCACATTAGCCAGGGGCGGCTCTCTCCACCGCAGATATGTCCTGGAGAGAGCTAGCTGAAACTGTCTAAAGCAAAGCCAGGGAAAGAGCTAAAACCTGGACAGTATGACCAATAACTGACCCTTTTAAAATTTTGTATTATAGACATATCTGGAAAACAACTGGCGATTTTTTGTCTAGTGTTAGAGATGTATCCAGAGGTGGCACCACTATCAGCCTCAAGTAAATCAACTCCAACCTCAGTTAGAGCTGTAAATGTCCAAAGGTATCTGGGAGACCACTTTCCGTAAGATCTGGATCCAGACAATCACTGAGGCATTAATATACCACAAATATGGCAAGATAAACTTCTCTGTAGCCCAGGTTGTGTTGCCTTCAAGAGAGCAGCCTATCTTTCATCTGTGGATGAAGTCCTTTATGGTCTGTGAACCCTGAGAGAGCTCTCCATGTATTTGCACTCTCTTCATGACTGAGGTATCTCACCAGCCTTTAGAGAAGGCTGATGCTACAGCTGAATATCTCGCCCATGGTGCCATTTGGTAAAGAGTGCTGGCTCCTTCTCTAAAAACCTGTGCCAAAGGACGTTTTGATCTTCATATGCTCATTCCTCTATTCAATATAGAATAATGTATTTAAAACATACTGTGTTACGATAGTTAACTAGAGTTTATAGCATTTTCTTGAAGAGCAAGAAATGATGATAAATACATGAATAATGACCTGGGAATGGATCAGCTATTTTATCATAAATGAATGTCAATGAAGTTTAATTTTCTGCTTTAGGAGGATTCCTGCACCTGGTAATATCCTTAATAAACATTAATTAAAAGGTTAATCTGTTGTAGAAATTGCTTTTCTCTGAAGCCACCTGAAATCAATTTGAACCCAATTACAAGCAGTTATCTATTGTTTATGTGGTTTAAGATTAGATAATACATTTCTGCTTGTCAGGAGCCATCAGAGCAGGTTTTAAATGTCATGATCAGAGGTGATTCTGAATATTTGAATGCACTTTAATAAGCATAGAAAAACCATTAGAAAACGTAATCAGTCATATTTGATGACTTGACCTTGGGACTTTGATAACAAGGGGTCTAATCATTTCTGTCTTAAGTGCCAACAGGATTTGCTCTTGAAATCAATTGACCATTGCTTGCTCACTGAGAGGGTAATCTTCCTTGGCAAAGGAGTATAAATTACAAAAATCCAGCAAGTTATATAAGTAGGTTCAGAATACTATCTCTCACAGACTCATGAAATATGAGGTGCAGCTGAAGAGTGATCAAAGGATAATGCTCTTCAAAGAAGTTTAGAGACAAGCTGTGCTTAGTAACTCCAGAAAGGTTCTGTTCTGCTCTGTACATGCTCATCTGCACTGAACATTGAGCTGCAAACCCCTCTGCAGCAGCAAGGGTATATATGTTGCCTTATTTTCATGTAAAAGTGTTTGAGGTTGATGAAATATGGCTTATGCATAATGTGCATCACATTTGCATGCCATGTTGATTGGAACTGGCTCTTCCTGCCATACAGGAAGACCTGCACTTTCACAGATAACACATCTGGGTACAGAAGCACGCAGAAGAAATAAAGGAATGGGGTCTTAATACCTTTTTCCACAAAGGATAGGTAGATATTTGTGCCTTATATAAAATTTATGTCCATATTCCTCATCATAGGTTTTGTTCCAGATCAAGCAGACCTTTGACTGTAGCTTCACCCAGAGGAATAACCATCCTGAAGCCAAAGTATGCACTTGTGTAAGCACAGAACTTCCCCCAAGTGACTTTGGATGTTTGAAAATTTAGGCATCTCTTCCATCATCAGCGGAGGGAGAGAGAAAGAGGGAGAGAGTTGCAACTCCAGAGGGCGTATCCCTTATCCAAAGATAGGCATTAAATACTACTGGAAGCAATTTCCCTCTGGAGGGACTGAATATCCTTTTCAAGAAGCCAATAAAGTTAACATAGGAACATAAGCAAGAGATGATCTCAGGTATTCCCAGCAGACTGTCCTATGGGAATGAAAGAGTCTCAAAATAAATGACTGTCCACTTGGAGTGAACAATGACATTTCAGTATGTAATCAGCAACAATATATTCAAACATACATATTAGAACCTTTTTTAACAGTCTGATGTCCTTAGTAATAAAAGATGCAGACATGTCATAACTGCTTAAACACATTTTCATTATATTTTTGAGAAGGTGAAGAGTTGTATCATGTTGTATTTCTTGGCTATATCCAGCAGTGAAACCTGTGTCATTTCATAACATTTGTAAAATCCAAATAGATTCTTAACTGGAGAAACGATGGCTGATATCTTCAAACTAAGTGAAATTTTGTGAAATCATAGTCAACTTGTTGATGGTAAAATTTTCTATTGTATATCCCAAAATGCCAAAATGTTGAGTTTCCATTAAATCAGGCTGTATAAAATTTCCAGTTTGGATAGTAGAAGGATAGAGTTGAATGGAATAATTATGAATTATGTTTCTTTTTTTTTTTTTTTTTTGAAACATGGGAATGTTCTTTCAAATGAGCAGTCTGACAGACAACCTCAATGAGTACATCTCAACAACAAAAATAAGTACAGATTGTACTTTGTTCAAGCTGGGGAAGCACCAATAGCACTATAGAGGAAGGGGAAAAAAAAAAAGTAACATTCATTTCTCACATGAGTTTCCAGTTCAAAGTGTCTGAAAGCTTTGCGGTGATTTTGATGAAAAGTATTGGAATTCCATTCACACAACCATCTGTAGGTGTAAAATATTAGCTGCACAGTTCATGGACAATTCACTGTTACGTTGTTATGATTACCGAACACATTGTCTTTTCATATATTTGTATGCTATATGACATCTGACAAATAGTCAGCTGGATTTGGTAGCCTTTTGTTCTGTATTCAGTGTGTGGCTTAAATAACACAGTAGAGGACTATTGGTCTGTGGTGTTAACTGAGGATGAGAAAAATTGAAGGGGATTTAAACTGTAGCCTAAAATTCAGCACATCCAAAATAGGCTTCAGTCACCCATTAAAAATCCCAATTTGAAGGCATACCCTGGAAGAGGAGCCGAAAGTTGGTTGGCACTGGTACCACGAGCACTTTCTCTTATGACTTTTTTCAGGACAATTTATTGTAGCACGGTGTCACGGTGGGATGGTATTAGGTGAACTCAGGAGACTGCTAGGGCCCATCAGAGAATTACACTAGAAAAATTACAGGAGAAACTTGCCCTCTGGCATGTGCCTGTTCCTGGGAGCCACAGTGACGGTACGTCCCTGGTCCAGCACAGGGACTGAGGTGACTGGTTGTTCTGGCTGTTCAGGGTTTTTGGTGAGAAAAGTGTCTCTTTTTGATTAAAGCTTTGACAAATTTTGTAAAGAATGAAAATGAAATCTGAGGAGAAGTTACCTGCTCTCTTTGTCAATTTATTAAGTAATCCATACATCAAGGTCCATCAAATTTTAGACCGTAGGGCTGTTGTATACAACTGCCAGTTTCAGTTCCACCTAATGTCTTTTAGTTCAGTATGAATGAAGTTGGTAATATCTTGAGTGTTGGTAACTTGGTATCAGTGGCCAACTACCTTCACGTTGCCTGTTATAAGGCATGTTTTTATATTTAATTATTTTCATTTTATTTTGCATCATCGTTGGGCTTTTACAGTTTAAGCTGATATTTTCCATGTCGAGTCTCTGCCTGAGATACTGCCAGACTGTTCCAAGCACTTCTGAAAGTTTAAGGGGAAACTCTGTCTCTGTATTATATCTTAGCGATCTTTTTCTTTCTGCAGTGCTTGCATTCCCCCAGAGAAGGGTAAAAGGCTTGAAATTTGGCAGGAGGCAACCTCTGAAGCAGGAATATACCATTTGCTGCATCCAGGAAAATCTGCCCAAATTTGGAGAAGTTATAAGCTTTTGAAAAATGATTTGTAGACTGCTGGCAGCAAAGGACTCTGACCGCTCAGAGCCTGTCCCCCCATGGAACCAGGGGCTGAACACACATTTCCCTGCAATCACGGGCACAGGATATGCTGGAATATCATTGTGGGTTTCTCTGGGTGTTTCTTGCCTTCTTTCTGTGCTCACCCTCCTCCTCTCCATTTACTGACACTTAGGCATTGAAGGAGAGGGATGCATGGAGGGGAAAGCCAAAGAGATCTGTGAGGCAGAAGGGAGAAAACCAGCAAGTTGGCAGAGGGTTGAGAGAAACCAGCAGGGAGGAGAAGACAAGCCTGGGGCAGCGACAGGATGGGAAGGATGGGAAAGAAAGAAACAAGCCTGGAAAGACTCAGGCAGAAGGCTGCTGCTCTGGAGCAGGCTCTGCTGCAGCATTGGGAAGAGACCCCCAAAGCCTTGGTACCACCGTTCTTCTGCTATCAGATATGGTCTGCAAAACACACTGGACAGACATCTTCTCTTCAGCAGCACAAGCTCTTGGAGGATGCAACAACCTGCTATGGCTTTCTACCAGCCCTCACAGCAAGAGTCTGGATGGGAAAGCAAGATATCCCACCCATCCTGGCTGATGTGGACAGAGGGTACTCTAAGGTGCCACTGCCTTTTCTGTCTGTTTCTTTCCTTTTTTGGTTGAGGAATACTGATGCCCAAAACGACCTGAAAGAACATTTATTCAGGCCGTAAAGTCAAGCATTTCAGTGCTAGAAAACGCTGCAAACACAGTTGCTGAGCAACCATAGGCCTGAACCTTAATTAGTGCGCACACCTTAGGAGCCAACCATTAATTACATGATCACATGCCATTTTTTCCCCCCACAAGTTACAAAAGATTAATTGGCTGAGCAGTCCTGAGCATGTTTTATACAGATTCCTTGGCCCTCAGCCCAGCTGTTACCCAAGAGAGGTGTGCACAGAGCACTTGGCCATGGGCTTGTTCTAGCAGCCCAATCTGTGCGGATCGTGCGGATTGCACAGGTAAGGGTTCATCCCACCACACTCATTTCAGTGCCAATCACCCAGTTTCTGCCAAAAGGCTGTGTGGTGTAAGGGGTTGTCTTTAGTCACGGTTTCTGAGGGGTCTGTGAGGTTGTAGGTAGATTTGTTATCCCAACAAAACCCCCTGAAAGCAGTTGTTGGTTCTCTTGCCACGAGAACAACCTGGAGCTGCAGCTGGGAGCTATCTGGCTGGCGTCCCTCACTGCTCCTGCTGCCCTACCAGTGACAGGCAAGGGTTTGGTCAGAAGAGGGACTGATCCTACGGTATTTCATTAAATCCTCAGCCAAGGGTTTGCCAGCAGCAGCTGGATGAACTCAGCGTGACCTAAAGGGATGTCTGCGGAGCCAGGGGAGCTGTTACACCCATGGTGCAGTATGTACTGAAGCAGATCAGCGTCACAGTACTTAGCACCCAACTAGGTCAATCTTTCATGTGCTGCAGTATACGCTGTAAGTGCACGTAGAGGTGAGTAGAAGCCTGGAACTGGGAAATAAGAAGCTAAGATTTGATGTGTAGGGGGTAAGATGGGTCCTTGCCCATGGATACTAATCTAGCTTGGGCTCTCCAGTATTTACATCACTAACCACAGTGACTTAATTCAGGTTTCCCTGAATCTTCTGAAGGCCTTTTCTCCTTGCAGATGCATCCTGTGTAAGAAACCCCAGTCTTTCTTGCTCGTGGTTGAGAAGGACTTGTTATCAGACAACATCACTGCATGTAAAGCAAGCATGGTCACCAGCTCCTGAACAAGGGTAGGTGTTGTGAAGCCGCCAAACCATAAGATCTCTGGCTGTGGGTTTTCCATTAGTCAAATGCCCAGGTTTCAACCAGATTAAAATAAATAAATGCATATACTCACTTGCATCTCTCCTATAATCTCAGACAGGTTCCTATTGCAACCCACCCTCACAATGCTCCTGCTCCTATTTTGTGGGAGGTAAACCTTTCTCTTCCATTTTCACCAGGAGCTGCTCTAACCATGTGTCCTGCCTCCTACTGTTGCTGTATCATCACCTACGAATCATGTTACCCGATGCTTATCTTGGCCACAGGCTACATCCCTTTTCCTTCCCCCTTTTAGCCTTACATCCAAAAGCAGGAGAAGAAGGGCATCCAGTGCTGCCTTCCATCCCAGGTCTTAACCTGACCTCCCAAGCTCCTTGGTCTTTTCCTTGCTCTACTCCTGAGGTAAGTGGTGTACAAGAGATAAGAGTCTTCCCTTTTGTCAAGGAAGAAAGAAAAAATATTTGCTACAGCTCAGCCTGGGGTTGTCTTCTGTTTCACTCCCTCAGTAGCTGCTTCCCAAGCTTGGCGGTGGGATAGGTGCAAAGATAACTAACTTCCCATGGACTTCATCTGTACCCACTCCCCTGTAATTGGGGACAGGAGTGACCGCACTTCAAACGTCTGCAAGATTTTTTACTCCTATTTGATCCTTACAGCTGATTTCCTTTTTGTTGAATGAAATAACACCCAGTACACTGTCAAAACAACTTCAAGGAGAAAGGCTTTATGGAGGAATGGAGAATTTTGAAGATACATGCAGAGGAAACAGAAAAATTTCATATAACGTAATTTTAAGCCCTTCAGTGGTGTAACACAAATCCTAAGGCACCGTGTTCTTCATTGTTTAGCTGGTGGTATTTCTGGATGGAAAGAGCCTGCACCTTTAGTATCAGCGATGAGACAGATCGTCTCAAGTTTTTAAAATAAATCTCTCCCCTCTCTGTCACATTCTTCTGAAATGGTGCATATCCTTGAAGCATTTGTTTCTCTGGGAACATGAGGTACCGCCAGAAAACTACTTAGATCATTTATTACTCCTGAATATTTAGAAATCGTTAACCTTTACACACTCCACCCAAGGAAACACTGGGAGAGGCTGTAGCATTTTTTTTAACCCTTTCACTTCTGTTCCTCCTTTTTAACCTCTCGTTCTGTTGCATATCTGCTTATGACCAGGCAGTTTTATGTATGTTCTATGATCTGGGTGATTCTGCAGAGGTATAAGGATAAGGAAGACACATTTTTGCTTAGAGGCAGAAAGATCTGTGTTAAAGGCTGCTTCCACTCTTTAAAGCATTATCGTATCCAGATGTTACCAGAAACGGTGAGTAGGTCCAGCTACAATGCAGAACAGATGGGATCTTTGCCCCATACTCTTTTAGGGTCAAAGGCCAAATCTATTCCCTGTTCTGCTTTTTCATATAAAACTAGAAATGGAAATAATAAAGCATCTCAAGAGGCTGTTTTCCTTCTATTTCTAACAGACAAAACCTGGAGACAGATTTAAGCCCAATAAACCCCATATACAGTTAAACTTTCCCTCTGGCTGATGAGCAGTGAAAGACAAAAGCGGGCTGGGTGAGTAGCTCCTTATTTCCTGGACCTAAGTCTGCAGATCATTCCCAGACGCGCCCATTTCCCAGCACCACACAGCTGGATCCCGCTTGCCACATGCCCAGTGTCAAGTGGCACTGCCTGTAGCCCAACCGCGGGATCCCGGCTGCAGCCTGCACTGCATTAGAGGTTGACATTTGGTCTTCGGTCCTGCCTTCAGGCCACAAAAGGACCAAGGCAAAGGCAACATCCCTTCTCTTTTTCATCCCCTGCTTGAGGTATTATGAAGAGAAGAGCAATATATTCTTGGGAAGGACCTGGTTTTGCAAGGGCACTGGTATTAAGAATATTGTTGGCAAAATAACATGATTATCTCACATTTTTTCAAACAATAGGGAAGTCAGGCCAGGTGAAATCCTTGGGATGCTGTTTAGTGTTGTGCAAAACTTTTAGTGAATTAAATCTGAAATCTAGCAAACAGTTTCAGCCAAAGACAAAGACGGCGATTCTGAGAAATTGCAGTCAATGCAGTGTAATGATTTCAAAGTGAAACAGTTCAACTTTTCGGTTCAAAACATTTGTTTTTGTTTTGAGGTTTTCCTGCCTGCAATAAATAAAAAGGGGTGAAAAGTTTAAACACAAAAATGAAGTGTTTTGTTTCAGGTCGAACCAAACAGTTTGCTTGATCCAAAGTGGAATTTTGGGGTTTTATTGTTTTACCAAGAAAATACAGTTTCATTTCCTGTCAGCCCAAAACATTTTTTGTAATTATAGGCTTGCTGTGCTTAATTCAAAAGCCAGTTATTCCTACTGCTCTTTAGGAAAAGCTCTCCGGTATTAATTTTTTCTGGGAAGTGAGGTGAAGTTTCACAGAACAGTGCAAGCATGGGGGGAAAGGCGATGAGGGAGTGGAGCTGAAGATGAAGATTGGCAATTGATGAAGGTCCAAAGAGTGCTGTAAATATGGGATCATGGATGACTAGGTCTTGCAGCTACCCCAGATAGTTCTTGTTTTACAGCAGGGTAGCAGCGATGGGGCTGGGCTCCCTTTGCACAGCCCAGCTGTGTGCCAGCCAAGCTCTGCTGCTCTGCTCAGGCCACGTGTGCCGTAATCCCTTTGGGAAGGACGGCGATGTGCCCTGTGTGCAGGCAGCTGTTGGTACTTGTGGCCCCGCTGCCGCCAGCGTCTGGGCTGTATCCCCAGCCCACTCTCAGCTTTAGCCCCGCACCCAAAGGAGTGTGTTGTCTTACTGAGCATGTGTCTTTGGCCCCCGAAAAGCAGGATGGCTGCATTTGGGGTGCAGGCGATGTGGGGTGCAGATGTACGTGGGTATGTGAGAAACAACGGTCTATTTCCCTTTGTTGTTTTAGCTGGCCCGATCGGCAGCTATAAAGTTAACACTTTTGCATTAGTATCTATTGGGGCAGAAGTCCCCGCAGCCTATGTCCTCCGCAGGAGTGGTAAAGTTCAGTGTAGGTCCATCCGTAAAAGAAAGTGTCCTAATTTCTCCCCACAATTGATAAAGTGAGTAAATGCATCAGTGGGCACCAAGGGTAGCTGGATCCTCTGGTCCACTGGGGAAGAATAACATTAAACAAAAAGCCTGGCTGTGGGACTGTGCTGCAGCACAAATGTGTCTTCGAGCTTGCTCTCAACAGATGAAGTATTTGGGATTATGCATTACCCTGTAGGGCACAGAGAATGGCATACTCCTCAAGCGAATTCAGCCAGCGGCATTGTAATTAAGCTAATTACACCATAGCCTTCAGTTAGGGCAACGAGTTGCTGCTATGCTTGTGTGCGTTATGCAGTACTGTAGTGCATGCTATGGTATTTCTGCGCGTGTGTAACCCGTGCTTTCCTCTCGCTGTACCTTTACATGATGGTCCAACAGCAGGAATATTACTGCCTCCATAAGCTCCTTCTCATGCATTTTACCCCTGCCAGACTGTCAACCGAAGGTGGGAAGGAAATGGACAATTTTTGGAGCCCTTCCTCTAGTAGCAAGAGCCCCTCTGTGTGTGTCGTGCTCTGTGTGTGCGTGCGTGTGTCCCACATGAGATCCTCTCCATGTGAGGGGCTGGGGCCGTCATGCTCCACGGACAGCATCCCCACCACACCAGCCAAGAGGAACCTTTCCCCCAGCCGAGCACAGTGCAGAGCTTGTCTCAACTGGAAGCCAGACCTTGGCTATCTCACAAATTGCCGTGTTAAAGAAATCTTTACGGAGCAAGGTGTTGGTAAACAAGAGCTTGCTGCTCCTATGATTCACTACTTTCTTACGCACTTTAAGAGCAAATTTCTCCACCCTCCTACGGCTGTGGGGAACCGCAGACACGGTGGAACCGGTGCCCTCCCGCGGGCAGCCGGCATCCCCTCACAGCGTGTGAGGCTGCAGATGGCATTTTACGTGGCAGCAGAAGACAGGGGAAAAACACAACGTGTGGCTGTTCCTCAAGGCTGGGAAGGGATCCTTGGAAAGGCCTGAGAAGGGTCCAAGGCACGTTTGGGAGCCGTCCTCTGCAAGGCTGTGGCGGAGGGTAGGGGAAGGCAGCCAAGGGCTGCTGGGCAGGCGGTTTTATGGGCAGGGAAGGGCGAGGCGGGCAGGCCAAGCTGAGAGACAAGCCCGGCCACAGGTTCCCTCTCTGAACTCCAGCAAGCGGATCACATCTTGTATCCTACGGTTTACCTCACCAGCAAAGGGGAAGATCTACTGAACTTCATTTCACCACAGGCACCGTGAGGCTTAACTCACAGAGGTCTTCCTGTAGAGCCCCTTACCACCCAAATGAACACTAGCGTGTGCCCTTGGCTCTCACAACTCCTGCCTGCTCACGCTGGAGAGGGAAGCCCTGCGAATCGAGATGCCGTCTGTTCAGCTTCACGTTGGATCTCCGTGCTAAAGCGGGCTGCACACGATACTTGCTGGTTCTTGAAAGTCACATCAGTGTGGCACCGAGCCTAGCTAATTAGCCTTTCTTGGCAGGTCTAATTAGGCTGGGCAGGGAGCCACACTGATAGAGCTATACTTTCGTGGGTTGCAGCCCTCGCTCGGTCGCTGTCAGGGCAGATATCTGCGCTGTATCCATGCTGTGCTGCAGACATGCCACCGGTGCTTCCCAGGAACCCAGGACCCTGGCAGCAAAACCTGTGGAGAGGCCAGCTGAGGACTGAGGAGAACAGCTGGAGCTGGCGGGCTGAAAGGCTGCTTCTTCCTCCTAAGACAAATTTTAGCCAAAAAAAAAAAAAAAAAAAAAGAAAAAGAAAAGTCAACCAAACTTTTCTTTGTTTTTTTTTTCTTTCTGGAATGATTTCTGAAAATAACGCACACCCTGGGGTCCCAGATGAGGTCAGACACACTTTTGTGCTCTGCTCAAACCCTTTGTAAGACAGAGGCAGTGTCTCTGGGGGGAAAAGCCACCGGAGAGCCCCAGTCAGGGTCTCCTGGTGGACGGAAATCCTAATAATAATGTAAATCTGTGCATTCCCTTACAATAGGCTGTGCCCCTTTTTGGACTGAGGGTTAGATGGGTCTCAGTTCATTATCACCTGAAGGTTAGTCTTGATTTGGCTGTAACCGCCACTGTGGCACAGAGCCAAGGTGGCCCTGTGTGCTCCTTGTGGTCAGCCTAACCCAAGGAGAGCAAAAAGCAAGGGCGAGAAATAAATGTTGGATGCCCCCAGCCATGGCGAGCCTTGCCACGGGGGCAGCCGGAGGCAAACTCGTTAAAATCAGTCAGAGGAGAAGTGAGGAGGTGGAGACCAAGCCGCAGCTCGCGGTGGAGGCAGGAATCCAGATGGCCATCCTCCTAGATCAACATCACAGACATGAGAATCAAAAGGAGAAACTGTCACAAAAGCAAACAGCCTAAAAGAGAGAGGGCCATAATGCGTGGGCTGGCCGTCATCCAGGTGCCCACCCTCTTATCGCACAAGGTGCTGCAGTGCAATATGGCATCTGCGCCTGAAGGACCTAATGAGGGTTTGCAGGGTGAGCAGAGCTGGTAGGGGAGAGCAGCAGGGGAGAGGCGAGGAGAGGCGAGGAGAGGCGAGGAGAGGCGAGGAGAGGAGAGGAGAGGAGAGGAGAGGAGAGGAGAGGAGGCTTTCAAGCACGTGGCAGGCTGCCTGGCCGGCACAGCATGCGGCAGGGGAGGAAAGACATAAAACAAAAGCCTTCCTGCAGGAGCAAAGAGAAAAGACCCACTGCTGACAGAAATGAAACAACGCAGCCCGCTGCGGAGGCCACGGCTCCTGGGGCAGGCGAGGCCAATAGTTGTAAAAACAGTTTTGAAGTAGGAAATGGAACACGACTACAAATTGCCTCTCTTCCCCGCTCCAAACCCAGGCTCCCACTACGTGTAACGGGGTGCCGAGTGGCAAGGTGGCGAGTCGGCAGTGGGACAGGCTGGTGCTCCTGCCTGCACTGGAGAGCTCGGCACCCCCATCCCTCCCACCTCTTCCCAAAACCTAACACTGCTGCAAATAGAAATATTCCTAATGCCAGTGTTTAAGGCCCAGTGGACAGCAGAGGGGAAGCAGATTTCTTTTTGGAGGCTATCGTCCAACAACAACAATAATACAGTGCCATTAATTCCCACCGGGGCCCTACTCACAATGGCAAAACTGCACAGATAATTTACATCTGATATATCTGTTGTGGAGACAGAACACAGGCATTTTTACCAATAGGTCATCTAAGCCCCAGAGCAGAGTCAAAACACATGGTGAAAAATAAGTTTTTCTCCTGTTTCCATCCTGGCTGTGCCACAGCTTTTGGCTGGGCAGCAGAATGGTGGACGACTGCAATTTTTACAGTCGCAGCTCTGGATATTGCTTAATCTTCTTCTGTTTTAGTGGGTCTTTTAACCAAAATATTTGCTGTGAATGGGAAGAAAAAAAATGACTGGAAAGGGTTTCTGCTGCAGTGTTTACACCCTTTGCACTTTCTTCAGAGCCTCAGAAGTTAGAGATGGAAAAGCCATATTAAGTCATAGAGGATGGACTTTTCCAAGGCTTTTAAATCACTTACCACTCTGACAAATGACCTCCAGAGAAACTCTGTGTGGCATTTCAAGCTATTGCAGCCCACCAATGTCTTTTCCATTCCTTGGCTGGAAGTTACCATCCCCACAGCAAAGCGAGCAGAAGAGGACCTGTGCCTGTGCCTCAGCAACTCCATTAAAAAAACAGGCGGTGACCCACCACTGCTAAAGCAGGATCAGCCTCCTGCTGTTGACTGCTCTGGGGAGAAGCAAGCAAGTGCCAAGAGAGTGGCACAGAGGAGAAGTAGGAGTAACTTAGGTTGGTCTTGTCCTCTGCATGTATCGTGGCTTGGTGAGGCTTTAATTCCTATGTACAAAGGGACCTGTGATGTGACATGGGATCCTCGGAGTTCTGATTCTAGAGGTAAGTCACTCAAGGCCAGGTATGCAAAGGAAATTGGGTGCATACATAAGCAGGTAGGAATCAAGGAAGACTTATAAAAACGCCCATCAGACTAGTCACTCAACTGTTATTAAAATGCAGAGGAGGCTGGCACCGAAATAGCAAAAGAAATGCGGCTTGTATTTTCTACCATAGAATAATTTAGAATCTGTTTAGCAGCTTTTCCTGATTTTCTCCTTCCTCTTAAATTTACCCTTATTCTTCTTTATTCCCTCTTTCCTGGGATTTCCCCTCCCCCAAAGACCACTTTTTTTTTTTTTTCACAGCGTATTTTGTTTCAACATGGAAGTTCACTGCTCATTGAAATAAAACAAAGACGCCCCAGGGATATTGTTGACCGAATCCCGCCTTGTATTTCTAACATCACCATTTTGGAAAGAAAAACAGTGCTGCACAGCTGATGAGATCGCTTTGTATTCATTGAATCTGTGAGCTGTTTAGATGTCATCTCAAACCAGGAAGATCCAGTCAGTCCTCTGCTGCCACGGTGTTGGGAAAGGCCATCCTGATGGGAGTCCTTCAGCTTAAGTGTGAGCAGGTCAGCTAACATGGGATGTGTTTCACCCAGCCTTGGCAGCCATGAGATGCTGGGATTAGGCCCAAAGCAGTAGAGTTACCTGTCTCTCTATAGATAACTCCAGCAGATTTGTACCATATATTTTAGACCTTTTTGACTATATGAACCTTCTTCTTCAGAGGAAGCATGCCTTTCAGCTCAGTTGCTCTTCTATTCGTAGCTCTTGCATTTCAAGAGGCATGTGAAGAACAAACACATCTAAGGAAGCTGAAGTACATAGTTATTACTGCAGGGAGGCTGTATAATTATTTTCAAACTATGTCAGCATGAAAACTGAAATTTTCCACCCAGTCACCAGTGGCACAGAGATCTCTTGTAGAGATCACTGTGAAACCTTGGAAGGAGCAAACGGAAACTGGAAATATCGTCCAGCCACTGGGACAGGAGGACAGACTTGTGGGATCCAGAGGTGCCTGAGCATAGACTTCACAATTAAGCAAGGGTTGGTGTAACGAGTGCACAACAGTTCAGTGTCCCATGTTACAAGAGGACAAGATTAATCCCAAGGAACTGTGGCACCCCTTTTTCTGATCTTGCTCTTGCTGTCGAGGGTGAAGCCCTGGCCCAGCAGTGTTGTCACTGACTCACAAACACAATTTCCCTCTGCCCCTGCTTCAGCTGTGCTGCCTTTGCTTGAGCAATGTGAGAGGCGAGAAGCCACTAGCCTTGCTATGTCCTGAACTGTTTTTATGCAGTCAACTTGTTGGCCTGAACCCCTACACGGTGGCCCTGGAGGAAAGCACTTCTCTGATTCTCTTTGTTGAGAGGACTCTCATTTAGCAGGACAGAAAAATTAGGTTGGTGGGATAGAGAGTACCAGAGGAAAACTGGAAGATAAAGGGTGAGTGGGTACAAATTATTTCATTATGAACTTCCCATGAAATAGCAAGGGTAGAGTAGGGGGTGGGAGGATGTTAATTTATGGCAGAATGTTGTTATTGCAGCCCTTCTTCAACCAGTCATGTTACAGGAAGATAAATAAAGCCCAAGCCAAATCTCCCCCTGTGCTAAGCTTGCTAGTTAAGAGATTTATGTGCAACTTATATCCAGCCTGATAATTCCACTGTGTGACTGACCGAAGGTCTTCACTTGCAGGGTAGGATGTTGTTAAAGGCACCGATATACGGAACTGGAGCACAGCAGGATGCTGCCTGATGAGGCCGTTACTAAATTCGGGTGGCCAAAAGCAACTTGTTGCTCTCTGTTGATCTTGCAGCACTGGGTACGGGGCTATCTCACAGTACAGCAAACAGGAGGCTTTTTTTGTTAGTGACCATGCAGAAAAGCCAGGCTCTGTTTGTTCGGCTAGAAAATGCTTACACTAGCTTATTTTTTCCCCAGAAACCCAACTTTCCTAATTCTGTGTGGGAAGGCTTTTTTCCAGGCTTTTTAAAGTAATATCAGTATTATGGCTAATGAGGCAGTGGAAAGCAAGCTGGTCCATTCGCTGTAGCTAATGACTCCATTCCCATGAGCCTAATCAAAGATTTGTACATTTAATTGCTGTCAAGTCAGCTCTAGCCACCTGCCGTTTCTGCCACACCTGAGGTCCCTTCTCAGTGGCCTGTGATTCTAAATGAATCCATCTCTTTTTCTAAGGGAAGGAAAACAGAGCTGCCAAGCAACCCTGAAATGGTGCTTTACTCTTAGAGCAAAGATCAAACAGTCTGCGTTGTCACTGAGCGATATGTATGTTAACTGATTGTGGCACAGATTTTTTGAAAATTTATTAGCCTCATATTGGAGATCAGGGAAGTGGGAAATACACCCTTGTCTGGACATGTCCTGGACTTGAGACAGGCTTCTGTCAGAGGCGAAAGTGATTTTTGTTGGCTCACCACTGAACAAAGTTGAACTACATTTATTTTTGGTTTTCTCTAATGGAAAATACCACTGAAGCCATTATTCCACTCCTGCAGTGGGTTGGTGGGGTATTTTGACCAACCTTTGTCCTCAGCATCACGATTCCTAAACATCCTGCCATCTCCATAGGGAGCTGATGCAGGAAATGTTGTGGGCCCATGTTCGCTTGAATGTAAGAGATAACTCCTGTTCATTGTTCCAGGGGGGGGGGGGAAATCCCATTTGCAGCTAACAGATTTTTTAAAGAAAGTGTTCTTTGTGATTCTAGGTGGATTATCTTACATCTGTCCAGGCAAGCGTGACTCCTAAGAATCAGATATCTAACACTATGTATTTCTTCAAATGTACTTCCAGAAAATTTTTTAAAGTTGTTAGGAAACATGTCATCTATGAAGTCACACTGAAACATTATTTGTTTCTAGATAACTGTTCATTTTTTAGCCTGGTTTCCTAGTGAAAGGAAAATTATGGGATCATGTGGTGTGATCAGTCTGTCTGATCATTCCTCACTGATCACTATTCTATTCTTGGCCAAGTTGAGACCTAAATAACAAGGGAAGACAAATGTGGGAGAGGTTACATTACTGTTTCAAAAACATAAGTACCCAGGTGGAGGTGCAAAACTCCACAAATACCTCCTACAAATGCCCCAAGTAGAGGAAACCTGACAAGTGAATTCATATATTGTCAGCAAAAGAAGGGAGACCATACGGGTGTCCCAAGCACAATCATAGCCTTAGTTGAAGACTGCCACAAACCACAAAACACAGCTCAGGAATATGATGCATCATTGATATCCATTCTCGCAGAGTTACGTGGTTTCCCTTTCTCAATCCATCACAGAAAGCAAAGATACCAATTAGATATGTAAGTTCTTTGACTGACTACAATGAGGTTTTTTGCAAGTGGCTTGATCTAAATACAAGCTGAAGTTTTTTTCCCCCTTTGCGTCAATGTGGAAAGGCTTTATAATAGATTTTAATACAATTTACTTCAATTTTAAGAGCTCTTCCTCTGACAGAAGAGTTTAATTAGCCATGAAGTCCTGTGAGTTTTTGCATTGTGAATTGACAGATGCATAGATTAATTTAGCAGGAAAACCAAAGAATAAACTGAGGGATCTGAAAACAATTAAAGGGCCTGTAGCTGTTCGTATTGGTCTGGGACCTTAGAGCTAAATTGTGATTCTCGTTTTGCTATATGGCTAAACTCTGTTGTACTTTACTGCAGTGCAAACAAACCTAAAAAGAACCTCACTTTTTGACCATTCCTGTGATAATACGTTTAAAATTTCCGCTCAGAATATCCTGCAATGTCTTCAGAAAAACAAGCTGCCATGTGGGAAGGCACCTCTTTCCATCCCTCTGAGCTGTCAGATAACAGACATTCACATGCACATGGAGGGTAGTCAGATGCAAAGGTCAACTGGGGTGCTGCCGTGCTAAATTCTGTAATGCCTGACACTTAGGTTAGCCACATGAGACACCTCCTTAAAGATATAAACCCCTGGGTTTCTATGCCTTCCTTTTTTAATGAATCAGGCCAGGAAAGGAAGAGTACAACATCTGTTTCTATCAATGGCTGAAGTATCTTACCAGACATCGGAGAGACATGTTCAAGTGAAGGGAGAGTATTAAATGTAAGGCTGGAGATTCTTGCTCTCTTTCTCAGTCATCCATTCCTCCATACACCGCATGTTCAAAGCTCTTGTAGCTTGATAGTTTAAGTCTTTTTTTGAAAAAGAGAAATGGAGATTTGAATCTATTTTTTGCTTGGCCACATTCAGGGTGAGTTTTCCAGCCAGTTAACTAAAGCATACAAGAAAAGGACAAGGTTAGTAATGCTTTTCCTTCAGTGATGTTCTGAGCAGCTGCCACTGAATCTTGCATGGACTCCAACCTGGTCAGCATGTGGGCAGGATGTCCAGAGTATAACTCACTGGATGAGTATCCCTGAGCAACCCCTATCTCTGGGCTGACAGCTCGGTTTAGGCTGAGTGAGGTGTTTCAGCAGGAGCTTTTCTTTTGCCTGTGCCTTTCTGGGGTTTGCCTCCAGGTAGTCATGCACTTATCATGCAGGAGCTGGGCTCCCTATTACTGATTTGATTGTTCCCAGCAATGCTACAAAGTTGGAGTGGAGACACAAAATGGAACATTGCAGTTCCTCCTAGTGTGTGCAAGGCCATAGTGTTTGCAATGCTACTGCAATGTAATAATGACAACATTTATGAGGAGCCATAATTTCACATACTTGGTTGCAGGACAGAGGTCTTTGACCTCTCACAGAACTGTCTTGCAAAACTTATTGCCACACATCCCAAAAGCCAAGAGCTTTGTGGGATTCATGGAAGGGCTAAACAGGCATCTTGTGTAATTGGGAGCCCTCCAGTCGTCTTCTGGTCTGTTTGTGCAGTGCGTAGGTGTGAAACTATTCAGGACTTTGAGATGAGTATGGTAGTGTTCATAGGAGGAGCTTCCCAAATTATAGAGGGTGGACACAGAGCTGAACAGAGACTGTAAGTAGCTTCAGGCCCTGCTCCTTTTTCCACAAGTCACATCAACTTCAGCCATTAATTGATGTACTAAACTCAGAACAGAGCTCCACCCTGGCCTCTCTGAGGAGTGTGAGGAGTACTGGGAAAGGGGTTGTGCCACCAGCACCTGGGGTATGATTGAGGATCTGTTACTTCCTCTAGTGTCATATGCAGCAGATCTGTCCCTAGAGTCTCATTCTTGATTGCCATTATCTTCATAAAGGGTTCATAAGTGGGAATGTGAAATATGTAAATACCCTGATCTAGCGGTGAAGAAGACATTCACATAAGGAATATATGAGAGGGCCTAAATGAATTTCTGCTTTGATGTTTTGGGAAATACCTGTCTCTGGATGCGGGTTGCCTTTAATGGCAGGTTCCTGGACCAGAGGAAAACAGGCCTGACTCAGAGTCGCCATAAATGTCCTCCCAGATGTGCTCAGCCTATTTAATACTGATGAATAGAGAGACCTCTCAGAAAGCAAGGCGTTCAGGAGAAATGTGGGTGGGCTTCTCCCCACTTGGGGCCCTGGTCAATTGGACACGTCCTTCCTGTTTGTGTAAAGCAGTGTAAGACTGATTATAGAAGGAGGTAATATAGCTCCAAAGGGCCTCTGAACCAGTGGAGTGTCAGCAGTGACTTGTGAGGATTGGGAAAGTCAGGAGCAAACACCAATGATAGGATGGACTGTGCCTTGTCCTCACTTGGACCCTGACACCTCACTCTGCAAATGCTTTCCAGCTGCAGCCTGCAGAGCTGAGGATCTTTGTGCTGAACAATTAGCAGGCCTTTTAAAAATTGTATGGTTTTGATTGTAGTTGTATTTAAGTAGTTTTGTTATTCCTTTTGCTGCTTTGGCTGTGTTTATCTTCCACTTGACACCATTGTCAGTTATGAAGACAAATATGCGTTTGTTTTGATTTCCTCCTTAGTGTACACATAACTTACAATGGGAAAGCCTGGAAAGTCTGCAGGATAACCTCCGTAGATAGCTAAATCCATTCTAAATGACAATGAAAACATAGTATCCTAATCAGGAGGGAGAGTGTATTTTCGAATGTAGTCCAAAAATGCTTTCTTGGACAGGAGTACAGTACCATGGGTTTTGTTCTGCTCTTGGCCAGGGGTTCAGATTTCTCCCTGGGGTCCAAAACTTGGAAATCACAAGACACTTGGCATAATTTCATAAAGACCTCAAAGTATAGCTCCGTTCTCTCTAACTACAGCCGCATATCCTCACAGTCAGCTGTTTCTGAAGCACCACCTGAAGCACTGCAGGAAATCTATGAGGCAGCAGCAGGGCAACCAGCTCTTGGATGGAAAAAACAGGGATCTTCAGCATGGAGATGACTGGAACTACAGCTTTCCTTAATTGGAGTTGAAAAGACTGTATTATCAAGACAGAGGATCCTTGGAACCTAAAAGCAACACTATTAGCTCTTCTACAGTGGCATTCAAATGGTAATTTAACCTTTGTTTGAGAGAATAGATTAAAGCTAGAACTCAGAGCAGTCTTTTATTTTCTTCAGTTACTCCTAGCTCCTGCATAAGAAGCAGAGCTATGGAAACTGAAGCCTCCAGGAGGTTCTTTCCTCTCCTCCTCCTCCTTTTCCCCTATAATTTAGACATCTGCTTGTGTTCCTCTTAGGAGAGTCACAACCTAGGTCTAGGGCTGGCAAATGCTGCCACATGTAAGAATAAGGACGAAGCCGTGGTGGGTGGAAGGGGCAGGGCATGTGGCAGTCCCGGTCTATTTACTTAGCTTTCCAGCCTACTGTCAATATTACAAATAGCTGGTTTTGCTCTTTCTCACCTGGAAAACTTCCACTGAAATTGCAGTTTCTACAAAATCTTAACTTTCCATGACCCTCTTCTTTTTCTGTATGTCTCCTTCAGGAAAATTAACCTCTGTTTCTTTCAGAGCTGTAGCTGGTACCAAGGGAGCCCGTGCAAACACATTATAGGTAGTTTGCCTAGGAAGTTCAATTCAGTGGGGAAAAAGAGCAACAAAAGTCAGTGGAGTACCAAATCTTGCCGAGGCATTGAGTGTAACTTAGGTTGAATCAACCATCAGTGAAAAGCATTGACATACAGAATGAAATATTTGGGTTTAGAACTAGCCAAACACATTCTTTTAGTTGATAACATTGAAACATTTTGGTATTACATTTAAGAAAAAATTTTAGGGGAACTTGAGATTCCTCAAATGTTAATGCATTAACTTTCATTCTGATTAAAGACAAAACAAACATGGAGTTTTCCATGGGGAAAATTATATTAATTTCTTTTGATTCTGTGAGTCATTTGTTTGTCTTTCAGTTGTATAAGAACGTTTAGCACTCACAAAAACTCCTTAGAACTCTGTGATCTGCAGGTCTCCTCAGGAAGCTGCACACAGAGACTGTCTTACTGGCTGTGGAGAGATACACCTCACCTTCAGCCCATGTTTGCATTCCAGCCACCAAAGGAAAATCTGCCTGTGGTAAGTAAGAGGGTAGAATTTATGACATACTATATCTGAAACATAACTTCATTTCAAACCTAGCACAATGTTGTAGGGGAGAAACACAGTATTTCCCTGTAGGTCACAGAACGATAGAATCATTTAGTTTGGAAAACACCTTTATAATCATCAAGTCCAACCAGGCTACTCCCAAACAGATCCTATGGCGGATCAGAACAGAACTCGCAGTGGATTAGTTTGGCTGTGTGTAACAAATGAGCCAACATCCAGCCAGTTCCTTGTGGTAAGCACACATTTCTCAAATATTGCCAGAATTAAGCTGTGCTTCTTTCGGGACAATCCAGCAAAGAATGTAAGGATGGAATAACCATATGGATATGCCAGAAGGGCTTCTGAGGGGACAGCATTGAACAGTCCCTGCCTTTCTTCTCCTAGCTCCAATATGAATCACAAGCTGATTCAAGCTCCAGATGAGGTTTCAATAATTTTGAGGCAGATGCTGGATGTTCGTAAATCCAGCTCTATAGCTGAAATGAATTTGGGCGTGTGTGTGTGTGTGCAATCTTACTTTGGGCAACCTTAGCAATTATTTTTCCAAAAAAACCCTCCGTCACCACTTATACATACAAAAATGCAAACACACATTGTAGAGTTGATATAGCCAGGACAGTACAAGGATATAAATGAATGAAGAATTGTGGTGTCCTTTAGTAGAGAACTGTTAGAATGTGAGAAGTGGACAATCTTTGTGCATACACATCCTTCCTAAGCACATCAATAACCTTTCATAGTGAGGAGGAAATGTTTCACCTCGGAATTGATTTCAAAACAATTTACTATAAATTTTATTCTGGCAATAGATGTCTTCAGTGTCTGGGTTAATACACTTCTTTTCCTTCCCAAAATAATGGTCTTGTTTCATTATTATTTGGTATTATTATTAGTGTTAACTTGAATAGAGGAGTGTAAATATTCATCAACCCCTCAAAAGATGAATTCGCAGTGTCAGCTGAGTCCCAGCTATGCCCTGCAAAACAACGTAGATACAGCTAGAAGCACCTCTCACAGGCTAGGTTTTCTCTGAGCAAACCCAGGAGAGCTTGCAAATCTCTACGTCCACATATGCTTTTAGACCACGTCCTCCCATCTGCTGGAACAGGGCTCAGGTGAGGACATCAGCTCCTTCTCCCATCCAGCACGCTCGGTGATACGGGTACTTCTGCAATAGCAGCAAGCACAGGTTAGATAAAGCCACTGAAAGCTGAAGGCTCCACTTGCAATTGCACACAACTGAATTTCCTATTTATTCCCCATGCCTCAGAAATCTTGAAAACTTGACGCACACAGTTAAAACCAGCAGTGGGATTTAGGGTTGAATATAATGAATATTGTAAACAATTGTTTAGCTCTGGACCCTACCACTGAAAGCTCACCTATCAACACCATCATATTTATCTCACTTAGCCTAGCTTCTCCCAGCTTTATCTGACAGAGGTAATACTAGGATGTGTCTGTGTGTGTGTGTGCCCAAAGGAAAAGAAACTTTCAGTTGAAAGTGAATTATTACTATTTTCTACCAAGTGCAAAGCCTGCTTAGTCTTTGGTTAGCTGTCATTCAGAGAACTTTTGACTCAACGACTCCTCGGAGTTGAAAAACAATTTAAGTGTGGAAAAGGTATGTAAACACACCAGTGAACTGATAGGGTATAAAATTCATAGAAATGCCAGGAGAATTTAGGGGAGGAATGTACAGTTATAAATTTATGTGACGCATGAGTGATACAGAATTACAAGGCAAGCTGGTTGCCCTATAAATATAGTATCTTACACTGACCTGTTTTGAATGAGCTCTGCCGTCAAATGAAGCGAAGCCTTTGCTATGTAAACTGCTGATGTATAGCAAAAAAATAATGAGCCCAGCCTTTCAGCCAGACTCTGATACCCTTTTTCTAGATGACTAACACTTTCCCGTTTGCATGCCTTGAAGATGGCTATCCATCTGTATAAAGGTGGTATTGTCTGATTATACAAAACAGTATAGCCAGGTTTTGTTTCACTAGTTCAGTGATGGTACTTTGTTGAGAAATTTTTACTTTGGATGTGACTATTTTTCAGAGGACCAGCAAAGCACACAATTCCCTTGGAAACATGCAGGTGACAGAGCCAGCCAATATCCCCATGGACCAGGTTTCTGCTGTCTGGGGGGGTCAAGCTTTAAGGTTTGTGGCTACAGCCACAAGAGGATTCAGATGCTGCATGCAAAACTATGACTCTCAAACACCCAGATGTGCTGCCATTGAACGCTCGTGGCACCTGCCATCCCTGGGGACCTTTGTGCTCAACAGTAAAGTTCCCCAGATGCATCAGGGAGCTTCTGCACGCAGGATCACTTCAGCCTTTCAAGGCCACCTTGTTCACAAAGAGGAGCAAGAGGCCTTGGGGAAGGGACTAAGGGGAAGAGACTTGAAGTGCTGCCGCAGGAGATGGAGTAGAGCCATCCATGTCCGAGTCTGAGACTGTGGAAAGCAAGCTGCCTCCTGAAATGAAGACTAATGGTATTGCCAAAGGGAAAAGAGCAGCAGAGAAGAAAGGGGACACTGATGCAGGCCGTAACAGGCAGTTTGGATTTTGTCTCTAATTTCAGCCATTATTTCACCAAATGGGACCAACCTATCTCCAGCACAACTCTGTCTGCATATACCGAGAAAGGGCTCTCTCTTGACTGCAGTGGTATCATCTCAGGATCTGCCTTGCTCATCTTTGCCAGTCCTGTGCTGTCTGACCTCCAGCCCAGCTTGGCAGTGGGATTAGAAGGATTTACTGAAGTGCTGTGGGCTCGGCACAATGAGTGGTGATGGCAGGTTGGAGAGTCCTGGCTCTCCCCTCCTAGTCGGTCCTGCAGCAGACAGGGTTGGCCTGGGAGGAATGGGCTTAGTTCCCTCCACTGCCTGGGGAAGAAAGGGATTTAGTTATGCTCTAAATGTTGAGATAATGGACAGGATGATGATGTGAGTGTGAACCCCATCTTCCTGGTCAGATGTTCTTTGGGAGAGGTTTTAAAGGGCTTAAATGAACAACTCCAGGAAAAAGATTCAGAGCTGGGGTTTCTAAGTAGAAGGAAATATCCCTTTTCAGACAAGAATAAAGCACTTAAGTTCTTGACAGAGACAGGATTTAAGAGCCAACTTTCTATGTGGCATATCCTGTTAGTAAGATAAGGTGGTTCCCCATGCAAATTGATGGCAACTGCCCTTTTTCCCCATTTACTTCACAGGCTCCCACAGCGTGGAACTCATGACGTGGGACTGATCTATAACAACAGAACTGCTGTCTTAAATCAGCTTTCCATTACTTTCTGTAGTAATGACCAGGCTCTTGAAGACCAGTCTGTGGTTCCTGGTATATTTCCTTGTGTTTACAACATACACAGAAAATTCCTACACTGGCTGCAATAAAAGTGGCATTTATTATGGAGTAGAAATGCCCATGTTCACATATATGACTCTCATACATGTCTATAGATAACGAGGATAAAACCAGAGTTAGAGCCAAAGAGAACTGAAGGAGAGAAAGCAGGTAAGGAAAGCAAGGAACTTATTGCAGAGAAGAACCCCTGAAGTTAATTTCTCAGTTTGTTACCTATGCGTATTTATAATCCACGCTAGTGAAGAATCACAAGGCTTTTATAGGTACCCACAATCTACGCGTACGAAACACAGTAGTTTCTGGGTGCACTGCAGAGGTCCTGTGTCTGGTCAGGCTCATTACAAGCCAAGAAACAGAGGAGAAGTTACAGGGTTAGGTATCACAGAGCTTCAGACTGCAATGCTAAAGCGAATGGAGCAAGGCGTTCCAGTCACAAGCAAAAGGACACCACCTCGACATTTCAGAGAGGGGTAGACATTTCTGAACGCCAGCGTACCTACAGGGTGAGACAAAGCCTTTCTGGATTGCCCAGCAGTACTCAGGCGCCTCAAAAACACCTTTGTACCTTTGTAGTTCTTGCTGCAATTAATCCCAGGAGTAAGTGCCCTCAGTTGAATGGAATCGCAGCAGGGCTGCCCTGCCTGGGTGACAGCCCAGTGGTGCTCCACCCAGCCCTGCGTGCTTAGCCTGTTACTCATGCTGGAGATGCTGGAGGCTTGCAGACTCCTAACTCGGCTGTCACTTCTCTCTTTTCCACATATTTCAGTCCGTTTTGGAGCTCCAGCCCTAATGCAGGCCTCTTCTCAGCCTGCTCCCTCATTTCTCTTCTGCCTCTACCACCTTGTTTGCTTGTCCCCCGTGTTATTTCCCTGAGCATGAACTGGAATAGCTGCAGCTTCATGCACAGCGTGCCAGCTTCTGTTCTGCGCATAAGTGCCTTTGGTGCAGTTGGACCCATGTTACTTGCTTACCTTCCTCCAAAATAACAAAATCTCTGTGCTTGGATCGAAATGTTTGTGATCATCCTTCTGCCTCTGGCTTTGCATCTTCTGATCCTGTGTAATCATCATATCAAGTGCTGTGAGTTTTGCAGGAAGCCTGCATATCCTTGAAGTTCCAAATTATCCTCCTCCTAAAGACCTGTATTTATTAATTAGGAGTAATCCCTGCTAATTATGAGGAAATACATTCAAAGGCTCCCAGCTCGGCATGTCTGCACAGAATACTTCACTAAGTCTATAACCTTTGGCACCAGAGACCTGCTCTTGGGAGAATTAGATATCAGGACGTATTTGTTTAAGCCTTGAGTCACCAGGATGTCCACTGAGATAAAAGTCACTTCTCAAGGTCATCTCAGACCTCATGACCTTTAGGCCCACTCCAGAATTTCGAAGACTTCCTGGTTAAATAAAGTTTATCATTGTTTGAAAGAATTTGGCCTCTGGCAAGTAAAGGTGAAAAGTCATCTATATTTGAATGTTTTCAGTATACAAGCTTGGCTGCTGCCCGTGAGTTTAAAGTTGCCCGCTGTATTTATAGCCCGAACAAAGCTCTGAAAGGCATAGTGGGACTCACTAGCACAATTAGAAAGCCATCAAGTGTGGTGCTAATGAAAAACCAGAGGGAGAGATTCAGACCCTCTTTACATGAGGGCCAGTTGGGAATCACTTTGCTGAAGGCAATGAAGTTGCTCTGGATCTAGCTCTGTAAATGAAGGTTGGAGATCCTGGAGAGGGGAGCAGACCGTGCCACATTTACACCGCTGCTGACACAGCTCTACAGCGGCGTAAGTGAAGCTGATATTGGAGGCAAGTGCCCCTCATTTATCCTTCTGTCAGCTCCTGCTGTCAGCGGCGCGCTCGGTGGCTGATCTCTGTTCACCTGTAAATCCAGTGAAGGCTGAAGTTGCAAGAGGTCAGACGCTGCTGTCAGTAATACCAGTGCAACACCTTGGGGTGAGCGGGGCAGATTTTGATCGCGGTTGCACAATTATCCCACTGAAATCACACTACTGCCTGCAGAGGTGTGAGCCCAGATTCACAGCGGTGTGACTGGAGTCAGCATCTGACACATGAGAGTTTCTCTGACTCATCCAAGGCAACGCTGATTCTCCAGGTTCACATTAGTGCACTTTCAAGTGAAAATTCATTGAAAACAGGCTGAAATTGACACAATCCTGCACGTGGAATATCTCCACCCATTTAAGGTAAAGGAGAACTTAGCTCTTGGATGACTTTTTTCCTTTATTTCCCTTTAGGTTTGTGGTGTCTGTGTCCCCCGTGTTACCTCCTCCTTGCATAACTACCAGGAGAGTAGGAAGATATCCTAATGTTTCCAAATCTGTCTGGATCCTCTCTGTGATGTACAGGTGTCACCAGCATAAGGTAGAGTTCTGCCCAGTCTCTCTGTGTCCATAAAGAAAGGAGTGGCACAAATTGCTCCAGGGTGTAAGTCCTGACGGGTTCTCAACACAAGCTGAGTTTCCCAGAAGTAGATTGACACGGGGCCAATAGCCCTCTACTCTTACCCCATCATGCTAGCACTTCCCATCGTCATTGTGTCAAATGTGTTTCCAGAAGGCGCTGGAGCCATGGGAACATTTGAACAGGATAGCCTGTCCGTTCCACCTCCTGCTGCTCCTCAGCCCATGACGGAGCCCCTCTAGCTGTGACGTGGGTGACAGCACGCAGGGGCCTCTACCAAGTGCAAAACAGCACCAAGGAGGCAGGGCTGTGCCATGCTGAGCCCAAGCTCTCTGCAGCCAAGGACTGTCAAGTTCAGTTTTGGGGACAATCTGCAGCTAGTAGATTCGTGTGGGGAGAACATGCACTGAAAATGTGTAATTACAGGATTTGGGGTTTATTTGAAGGAAGAAAAAGGGTTTCACCAAGGGATCGTTGTATGTATCGCAGAGCAAGGCTGATTTTTCTTTCTTTTTCTTCTTTTTTTTTTTTTCTTTTTTTTTTGAGGGAGCTCTTTGTTAAAATCTTGGCAGCACATCTCTGCCGGGAAGACAGAACTGCTCTGTGCTCTAGCTGGGGTTGGCACATCTTCTTTGCAGCGTGCGGGGTGTGCAAAGGCGATGGGGAAGGCTGCCATCTCATGGCGAACTTCACACGGCTCCAACCCATCTTGCAGCCGATTTCCAGGCCACCTTACTCCTGAGCAGATGTTTTCTCAACAAGTCATGTGTGCGGCGCCAGAAGAAGCTGGGGTGTTTTACCACGGGTTTTGTGCTTTAACTTTGAAACCAACTCTGCCAGAGCCTAGAGTTTTCTGGTTTCTTGCCTTGTCAACATTTCATGTGAGAGCAAAATGATAGTTTTGAAAAACCATCGGGGCAAGGCAATCACTCATCTGAGAAGAGGCCGATCGTCGAAGTCGGTTTTAGTGGCGACTTGAGACCCATATGCTATTGTCTGTGACAGTAGCTTTGCTGAGTCACAGCCCCGAATGGAAACTCCCTTGGAACCGCTTGTGGGTTGCAACTCATAATTTTGGGATTCTTTGGTATTCATCACTAACCTTCTGCCGTGGCTTACACGTCCTACGCTCTTGCACTCGCTGTCTGCCCTCTGTTTCCTGAAAATGTACCAGTGCTCACCCAACACAGGCTGAAGGCTCCCTGTCCACTCCCCGGGACGTGGCAGTTCTGTGGCAGGCTTCGTGGTGTTTCCAGAAAACCCTGGACATGAATGGGTGACCAAGAAGTTCAGCTTTGGCCAGTAAGACCTTCTAGTCGAATGAAAGCATCCTTGTTGAATGGTGGGGGTCCAGCACAGCAGCGTGGGAGCTGGCAGGTGGCCAGCATCCGTGCTGACAGCAAAGGCGGGTGGAATAAAAGAGGGGATTTTTAAGGATGGTAAAGGTCACTTGTTTGCGGAAATGGTTAGAAGCTTTATGACTATAAGTGCTTTGGATGCATCTGTGGTGAGGAGAGGGAGAAACTGCTTTTTAAAATTTTGTCCAAGACATACCAGCATTAACAGCTGTCTAAAATATGTCCTTAATATGCAGTCTCTGGACATGTGCATGAATATGTGCTCTTAAACATTAATGGGCCCTACCCACCACCCCAACTCCCATAACCACACTCCTGGGTCCCATAGCTGGGAATTTCTGTAGCATAGTATGCTTGGAGGAAGAGGAAATAATCTTTCAAATGTAGGTTCTGGATGGAGAAAACTAATGTACTAAATCTTATTTTTCTCCAGAATAGAGGTTATTTTATTTTAAAATTTCTTTCTTGGAGCAGTGGAAGCCCAGGGTAGTGCTGTGTGTAAGTATGGGAGGTGAAGCAGCCGAAGGAGTCCAGGCTGCTGTATCTCACATGTGTCCCATGTGGGGCTTTTGAATGGATTAGGTGCAAGAGAGAGAAGAAACTAATTTGCACTTGTTGAAATATGGTAACATTTTACAAGGAATATGTGCTCAATCCAAACCATCACAACTTTGATTTGAGTCAGCAAATGGAATAAGGATGTCAAAAGAAGCTCCAGTAATGGAAAGAAAAGTGTTATACTTTACATAAGGCTTTTCCTGATTTCTTTTGTGTTTCTGCATAGATATATAAGGCCAGGCCTCTCCAGGTGTCTTTCCATGTTGTATCTTAATCATATGTTTCTGTCCTGCCTCACAGTCCTGCCTCCCCAAACCCTTCCCCTCCAGCTCCAATTTTACCGCTTCTCAGCTCAGTGCGTTTGCTTATAATGATCCAAATCACTTCCTTTCCTTCCGAAAAGGAAAAAAAAAAAAAAGAAAACAACAGCCATCCATTTTTAGATAGTGGCCACAAGCACAGTTGAATCTGCACACTGGGGAGGCAGCGGGGAAGGACGCGGCAGAAAGCAGCTGGGAGTGGGCAGGTGTGGGAAGCTCTTAGTCAGGTTTGTCATGGAAAGTCAAAATGTGCAATTACAGAGCAAGGAACCGGGCAGCACACGCTGCCAGGACAGTCACGCAGCTGGGCTGGGATAATGTCGTTACGCGGTATAACGACCTCAGTGGTTTAATCCAGCTCTTGAAATGTTCCTGTGCTTGTGCCCCGCCAGCCCCATGGCTCACCACCTCCCCAACTGTGCCAGAACAAGAATAGGCAGTAAGCTGTGTCTGTGGAAGGACGGGGCTAAAAGATTACACACAAAGAGATGGGCAGATAAATAGATATGCAAATAGATGAGTATGTAGGGAAATAGATTATTTTTGCTTTGAGTTCAACTGATTTCAAGGAATCACTTCAGATTGCAGTCCTATCATCAGTATTTCTGGGAAGGAAGGGTGGAGGGAAGGTCAAGGAATTATATCCCACAGAGTGGAATTGAGGGCCACTGGAGAAAGTTATGGTGTGACTTTTGGTCCGCACCAGGTCTCCATGAGGAAGGGTCAAACTTTTGCGAGGCCTAGAAGCGCTCTCAGGTCATTTCTAGTGAGGCTGATGGCAGGCGGCTGGAAGAAATGAGGTGTGGCTAACATGGCTTCTGAAATGGCACAGGCCCAGAGGATGGAACTCCCAATACCTAGTCTCCATCATGTGAAAATTGACAAGACGTCCTTCAGAGCTATCATGTGGCCAGGAAAGGTGGGAGAGGTGGCATCTCTTATTCCATGATGATAATGGTCCTCACTTATCTTTTGCTAGGGAATGGCTTAGGGCTGAGCTCTGTGGTATGGCAGATCAGCCCTGCCATCCCCACCAGGCTGTGAGGATTCCTCAGAGGTGTTTTGCAACCACTCAAGCTTTAAACTTGGGACTGATGGGTGAAGAGGAGGTTTTTTTCTCCATGGGCACTGCTATTCATACCCTACAGTTTAATTCCTTCAGTATGAAGATGAATTCCCCCTTGCACGTACAACACACAAATCTAGCATAATAGGAGCATACTGCGCTCTAGTTTTCTATTGAAAGCTTATTTACAAGAGAGGGATAGGAAACAGCAAGAGTGATCAACTAAAAAGGACTTTTCCCCATGGAAACTCTAATTGGCTTCAGATTATTGAGTAATTATTCCCTGTACACACTAACACATGCTGCTCTCCATTTGGGACGTGAGTCCTTTAGATGTCTCTTCTGGATCAGTGCTCAGTTAGAATAAGGCACATGTAAGCACAGGTCCATGGTGATCCACCAGGCTGCGGGGATTTCCCTGAGCTGCTGAGGGCAGGGACCGTCTCCCTCTGCAGTGGTGAACATGGCTCAACCAGCTCCCTGGAGCCACACACTCTCCCTGTGTGGACTGCTGCGGGAGATGGTGGGGCTTGGTTAGCATGAGGTGAACACAAGAGCTGGAGCTAGGAGAGGAATGAGGACAGGCTGAGAGAGTTGGGGTTGTTCAGCCTGGAGAGGAGAAGGCTCTGGGGAGACCTTATAGCAGCCTTCCAGCACCTAAAGAGAGCCTAAGGAAAGATGTGGAGGGACTCTTTATCAGGGAATGTAATAATAGAACATGGGGTAATGGCCTCAAACTGAAAGAGGGTAGATTTAGATTGGATATTAGGAGGAGATTCTTTACTGTAAGGCTGGTTTGGTACTGGAACAGATTGCCCAGGGAAGCTGTGGATGCCCCATCCCTGGAAATGTTCAAGGCCAGGCTGGATGGGGCTTTGAGCAGCCTGGTCTAGTGGGAGGTGTCCCTGCCCATGGCGGGGGGGGTTAGAACTAGATGATCTTTAAGGTCCCTTCCAACCCAAACCAGTCTGTGATTCTGTGGTTCTGTGAATAGAAGATCTGAACTGGATGATGGCAAGATGGAGGGAGGGAGAGGAAGAAGACTGTGCAGTTGGGAGCCAGGGAGCTGCTGGACTGGCTTGGCCATCTCACCAACCCTCGCCACTGCATGCCCCACAAAGTGAGTGGGTTAAGTGAGCTAAAAATGGGTTACTAATGTTGCTTCTTACACCCCCTGTTTTAAAATAATCTGCAGGGTACACATGAACATCTGCTTCTTCTGATGCTTCTGGAGGGCAAGTGGGAAGTCAGCATTCATCAAGCGTCAGGAGAGCTGGAAAAATTGGACCAGCTTGGCTTGGGCTCATGCTGAACGAGACGGGACAAACCCAGAGAGATGCATTCTCGTGTGTGGGGGGGAGAGGAATGAAGTGTTGTTTCCCCTCTGTCCTCATATAAGACCAATAGCAAAATCAAGGGCATGGAAATAAAACTGCAAATGAGAAACCAGCTCTTGTGGACCTGATCTAGCAGGGAAGTTCCAACATACCTGGGTGTTTCCTGCAGAAACCAGCTGAGAGCCGAAGCAGGTTAAGGAACACTTCAGGTTCCCAGATCACTGAAAGAATCCCCTGGCCGTCCAAGCGTGAGGCTTGCAGAGAAAGGGGGCCAGACAAAGGTAACAATTTCAGACCAGCCTCAAAAAGCTTAACCTTGATGTTAGCACCAGCTGGGCTCCCAAATATTACTATTATTTTTTTCCACTGTAGAACATGAGACCAATTTGCTGAAATCCTGGGGTGCCAATTGCACCCAGGCATGCCTGAACTGGCCTTTCGCACTCCGGAGTGAGGGAGAGCACGGGGTTTCGGAGGTCCTCTTGGGCCTGGCAGCCCTGGAGCTGTTTCACAGCTGCTGGAGGGCTGCCAGCTTGCAGGTCTTTTAATGAGTGGTGTAGTGCCTGGCAAGTAACTTGTCTTCAAGTGAGTGTGACTAATCATGAATCTTTTCAATAATGCTGACAATCCAGTCTCTCTTCTTTCACTCTGCCCGAGCCTGCTGAAATAGGAGTAAATTAGCCTTATTCTGGCGAGAGCAGGAAATGATAAAGAGCCCCTAAAAGGTTGCCAGTACGCCATGCCTAGGTTTTGCAGTGAGTGTAATTATCAGAGTTGTTGTGTGTGTGTTTTGAGAGCAGCTAAATAGCTCCGAAGGTCTGAAAGATCGCACTCTGTCACCATCCCCCAGACCATTTGCCTGACGGCGTAATTTCTGTACTTCACTGGCACAGTGTGCTCCTGCAAAGACAATAAGCCAAAGACTATTAGAGTTCACAACTCCATGTTAATCGTTTATGATTGTTTTATTGGGTATATCCTTACTGTCTACCTGAGCAGTAGAGCCAGAATCCAGCCCTTTAGTTACTGGTCTGTGCTAAACTTGACCTAGTTTATTTGGCTGGAGAGTGAGATCTTTGTCTTGTTCATTAATGAGTTTCCTTGGATGGCTAAGGAAGCAAAAATGCAATTTGGTCTCATATCATATGCAGAAGTATGTCGTATTATTTGTTCTCTGAGAAGAACGGTGCTGGCATTGTTGCCCCAGATGAAAACCAGTGGAAAGTAAGTGCATAATGAAGAGAAAGCAGAGGGCTTGGGAAATTAAATTTGAGGAGGGGAAGAATGAGAAAGGATCAGTAAGTTCCAGGTGAGTGGCTGCTGCTGGGAAAGAAAAGGAAATTCTGTTGTCAGGGTATAGTTCTCAAAATACTTTTTAATATTACTGAATGGGACTTGGAGATGAAATGGTGTCACAGGTCTGAGTCATTCTGGTTGGTGTGGCAGGGTGGATGATATGCCCGAGTGCTATACATCTCAGCCAGCTCTTTTTAATTAAGTCCGTGTGTATTACCTTCCCAGCAAAACATGTAATTCTCCGCAGAGAAAAACTGACCATTCTTCCTGACATATTGTGGCCATCGACCGCCACTATGGTTTTCCCTCATGGTTCTTTTTTGTACCTACTATTGTTTACTGTTGTTTGATATTTCAGCCTCCTCCCTTCTCACTACTCCTTGGAGCAATTCCTGATGGAGCTTGGGGTTTCTCTTCCCTTCTCTTCCATCTCTTTCTTTCTAAACCACAGCATTTTGGTAGCTCTTCAGGGAACTAGCTAAAAGGATGTATGGGAAAGTGATTTTGTGATACACACAAAAATCCTAACAATCAGAACCAGTTTAGTGGGTTTCTGCCCCACTGGAACAGTGGCCAGCATTGATAAATCTTTGCAGAAGGTGGCAGTGGGACTTAAGTTGCATTATTCAAGCTTAGTTATTTACAATATTTACATCATACTGTACATCAGATAGAATGGTATTTTTTTATCACCATTTCAGAAGAAGGTGAGAGGACAATGGTTAAAGACAAAGCTGCCTAAGGAAGGGGTGGATGCTGCTCTTTTTGAATTTCACTGCCAATCCCAGCACTGGGTGAAAGTTTTATGTATAGTGTTTGTTGGAAGGAAGAGATATTAAATGCTAAAATTCAGGAAAAGCAAATGATTCCTATATCCAATACATGGTCGGCTAAGTGGAAATTAGTGCACAAAGGACTATGTTCGCTACAGGCCACAAAAGAAGGAGGCTTTGTTTTAATAACAACTTAAGAAAAGAAGAGAAGGAATAAAAACTTAGTGAGGATCAAAAATTCTCACTGTGTCCCCCCCTTCATTGCCTGCCTGATCTGCTCTTTGAAATTGGATTACTGCCAATTTAAGACAGAAATTTAGCTGTTTTAGATGATAAATCTCATCTCAACAAATAAATACGGCAGTTTCCCCCTAACTTCTATTAGCCAAGATATGTTTGAAGTATTTTTGAGATCTTTCTCATAAGCAATCGCCTGTTCAAATACAACAATCAAAAAATCCCCATTTGCCTAATTTCTATTTTTACTGCATTCCCCCAATTATCTCTCACAATCTCAAGACTTCAAGCTTGATACAATGCATTTGCTTAATTGTTTATCTGCCTATCTGTCAAGGAGTCCTCCCTCAGACATGTCTGCATGTTCTGCTTCTCATGGAGTTTGGGAACCCACAGCCGATGAGTGTCAGCTCCTGTGGGGAGACTTGGGATTTCATATTCCTCTGCCACTGCAGCGGGACAGGAGAAAAGAGAGGACAGGGTTCAGAATTTAATATTTTACCAGTAAGTCCTGACATTGCAGAAACATTAGAAAAAGATTTTATGTTGTGTGTCCATTTGTCTTTACCAAATTGCACTGCAGGGAAGATCTCTCCCAAGCCTAATAGATGTGAAGTTAATTAAAGATCGGTGCAGGAGCTCAGATAGACCTACAGCAGAGACCTTGGCAACTGCTTCTGCATAATCAAACAAGCAGGGAAAGGCATCATGCTGATGGTAACTGAGCTTGTGCTTACCATTTGGGCAAAACCATCCCAAAACAAGTTCAAGTCCTAAAGTGTAAGTATTCCCTGTTGCCTGTCATTGCCCTGAGCACCAGTTTGTGGCTGTTCATGCTATGCTTACTCTTTCCATTCTTGCATCTGAATTTTCTGAATGCTTTTTCCCATTTCTACCCTTTCTTATTGCTTTATGTCTTCTCTTTCACTCCTCCTTCAGGGCTGTGTTTTACTGTCCATTGAGGATATCACAGAAACAATATCTGTACAGTGACTGGTCCTTTGATTGTAGGGTTGGAAATACCGTCAGTGGGTCTAATTCTTCTCATATTGAGGTTAATATATTTACAGTCATGTGACTGCCTGGCAAAAGAGAGACCTTTGGGAAGGAATTTTTTTTTTCCTTTTTTTTTTTTCTTTTCTCTTTCTTGAGGCTTATTATGGAAAAACTGGTGAGAGAAATGAACAGGAATTTTTCCTGAGACTTGATTTTTTTTTACTTTGAATTAGATAATGAAGGAATTTTTACAGAGAGAGAGAGATTATTTATGGGGCAGGTTCTCAGTAGGTGAATATTGGTGTTCGGAATATGTATTCAGAGATATTAGCACTTAGAAGTACTCAAATGAAAAAAAAATATATAGCCTGGTATGTATGGCCTTTTCTACTTTGCTTACCTCTCGTGGAAATGCCTCTTCAAAGGACCAGAAGACATACCAATGAATATTGGTCTAGTAGTGTAAAATATGGTTCCCAAATGGCATGGCACACATATCGTTAGCAATGTGAGCGCTACATAAAAGTTGTAGATAAATCACTGAAGTAGCCTAACGTGTTTTTTATGTTCTTGTTCATCTGCACAGAGCTGCTGCCTCTATGCGTTATACTCGAGCAAACTACCTCCAGGAACCCTGCATGGAGTTACTTTGAAGTTTGCCCTAAAGTATGGCTGTAAGCATATTTATGCTACACTTTTTTTTTTCTCTTTCCTCTGCCTTCCAGTTAGGTTAGATGTAATTTTTGGTAGACAGAGAGAGTCTTATCTAGTTTGTGTTTGTTTTCAGAACAGCAGTGTGAAAAACACTGAGGAACAAGTGGGCCTGGGGAAAAAATTCAAAATTAAGGAAAAGAACGAGCACTTAGACCTGAACAGATAAAAGATTTCTATATTCTGCCATTTTTGTAAAGTTTAATGTACAAATACCTAATTCACTGGTAAGAGGAATACCCCATGTGTCAGAATACCCCAAAATGTGTCAGAGCAAGAGACGGCAAAACATGTTGCTCTGTTCAGTCTTGAGGTTTGAAATATCACAAGGAATCTTAGTAAAATGACAGCTTCATTTCCATGCCATACGTAGTATACATTGCACCTTGTGTAAATTGCTGTAAGGGGGCAAGGTAGTTTTCTTGAATCCGCAAGGCACCACTGAGCTTTGATATCTGCTCTTTGATACTGTCAACTGTGAGAGATCTTCACATGTAGGAAAGGCAAAACATCAATGCTGAGTGCTGGCATATACCGATCTGGGAAGAGAGTCTTGCCCTGAGAGCATTTAAATGTGCAGAATTTTAACTGTTTCTTTGGATTCTGCTGAGAAGGCTACCAGTTATAGAGCACTGCAAATAGGCAAAATGCACGGTGCAGGAGGTTTTGAATCTAATCTGCTTTACCATGTCTGGGCACGGGTCATAACTGGAGACTGCTAAGCAGGTTGACTCCCAAGAACAGTCCCAGGTCCCTGGGTGTTGGTCATCCAAGGTACCAAAGCATTTTTTCACTCCTAGTCTCAATTTTGAAGTGGATCAACTATTTTTGGCTGAAATGAAGCCCTGTGCATTTCTGAAGTTACCCCAGGTTTTGATCCCAAAAGCCAGTGTGGATGAGACACTCCTGAGTTGATTTCTGTTTGCCCCATGTAGCCCTCTAACCGTATGCCCAGGGCATTTACAGTCCCGACACCTCCACATGCCCTCAGGGTATGAACCAGGGCAAATAACTCACGCTTTGAGTTTCACACTGAAATGCACTAACCTACAGCACAGCCCTCATATCATTTGGGGCTCTTCGCACTGAGCTATCTCCCCACAGGTTTACATACAAAATAATTTTGATGTCCTGGAACTGCAGGAGCATCACAGGGGGCCCAAAGGAGAGATATGTTAGGTGATGCAGGATGTGGCCGGACTATCTTGAAGAGGTCAAGCCACGAGTGATGAGCCTGCAGGGATCACCCTCCAAAAATTATGTTGTTAGCAGTGCGGGTGTATCTAGTGTGGTCCACCTTGTCTGGAGCACTCACAGTTTACACCTTGAAATTAGACTTGCCACAGGAAACTTCAAGTTAGGATTCTTGGTATGGCCAGGTGGCTGCTGACCCACCCTCCAGAGTCCTACTGAGCTTTGTGGAGCTGGAAAAGGGAATAAGATTTCCACTGAATACACGCTCTTTTAGAGCTGGGCCCAAGCTCTTCCTTGGAGTGCATGCAAACACGGCTGCAGCAGAAGAGAGTATATTGCAAATACTCATGAAGCCTCTGAAACCCAACTGACCCTGATCATCTTTCATGTTGGCCTGAGTTAAGCACAGTCCAGAACACCCTGTTTCTCCAAAATAAGTCCAGCAGTTCAGGAATGGAAGCCAGCCCTTATTCCCTGGGTACTGCCAGGAGAAAATGAAGAAAAATGTAAGCAAAGTAGTGTATCAGTAACCACAGCTTAATTTCCCTCCCTACTGTATAGAATTAGACATTCTGATGCATTTTTTGTGAAGAGAGCCCCAAAATATCATCACTTTCACTGTTAGAGAAGTATTTTAAGTGACATCTCCAGGGAATGTTTTGCAAATAACCAAGACTGATTATTCAAAAAGCAAAGAAATCAGTAATCCACTTTGTTGCCTCTTCTGCTCTATAATTGTCTTTGCTGTAAGTATGTTCATCATGAGCTCTTTTCTGCCTAAATATAAGCTATAATATATTGAATAATTGCAGGAAGGTAGGGAGTTCTATATTTAATTCCTTCACCCGATCTTTTAAAACTCTCTGTAATTCCTCTCGGTAAAAAGAACTGTTGTTTACGCTGGGGTTTGAAACTGTGATGAAGGCCGGTTCCCCAAAGCCTTAAATACAGCCAGAAGGCTGTAAGAAATCTCTTGGATTTCATCTACTCCTGTTTTCAAAACACCACGAGTGAGAGGAGCTTTGCAAGCAGTGGGCTGGCTGTGCATCTTTTGATCATGGGGAGTGAGTTTTAATTTAAACTGGCACTTGTAGTTGGTAGCATCACGTCGATAAAAAATAAATTGCTTCAGGTATTTTTGTGGTTTCTCATTTTCTGAAGCCTGACTTACTTGGAAGGAGGCTTAGTGTAAGCAAAGTAATCTCATTTAACGTGGCTACATGCTAGAGTGCAGTTGACTTTGTGCTATAATATAGCGTGCATAGCATGGGGTTGCAAATTGGGGGTACATCTCCAAGAGACTTTGGGTGCTGGTAAAGCAGCCAACAGGCTGGTCTGCAGAGGAGATCTGCCTGCCACAAAACTAAGGTAGCAACCTTTCCTGTTCTTTATGCCATTCTGGACAATTCATCAGGCAGATGAACCGCTGCTTGCCCCAAGGCCCTGGTCTGTGGTGCACAGCAGCCCTGCCACTTGTGAGGCGGAGACCTGGGGGCACATACTCACCCCATTGCATCTCTTGGGATGGGAGGGGAGGGGGTATAGGGCATTTCCATAGGTCTCCTGGCTGGTATGGCTGTGGTACCCTCCAAGATGAACCGATCCCTAGCAATCTTTTGAGTGTGTTCAGGGATTTAAGGCTGTCAAAGCCACAAGTGGTTGAAAGATTACACATCAGGAAGCTTAATAATACCAGCCCAACCAGACCAGGGATACTCTCATGAGTACATTATTAATAACAGGAGATATTGTATATCTTGCATACATACGCACTCATATCTCACAAATAAATCTGACCGTGTGTGGTCGAGCCACTGTGAACAGAGATTGTCCGTGTCACCAGAGGTTTGTCTTGGTTTATAAGACAAAGAGTAAGTTATACAAAAGAGCAGTATTTACTAAGTTGACGTTTCATACAGTGGTATGAAAGACAATATGTTATAGGCTATATTGTGCTAAGAGTTTTGGATGGCGTTGCTTACACCAGTGTTTAAACTGGCAATGTGCACACAAGTTAAGGTCAATCAAAGTTGAAGCTGAAATATTTTGTACCATCTCTTCAAGTAGACACCAGAAACTTAAAAAGTTACACTATGCTCATTTTCCCTTTGGGTCTCCTAGTGTTTCAAGTTACACCTGGGATAAGCCAACTAAAGTAGGTTAGAAGAAACAGTCCTTTTTTTTTTTTTAACTCTGGGTGTGGGATGCAGGTATTTTGTGTCTCCTGTATTCTCCCCTGTTTTTCTTGGTCGCTCATAAAGCAAGAAGGGGAAAAAAGTACATAAATCATGACAGAAATACAAAAATACTTGGGGAGCATAGAGCCATAGTATATTCCAACTACATTTCAGTGCTGCTTTACAACACCACCAGCATGTTTTGGTTTGAACTTTATTTTTGAGGCACGGCTTTGTCAATTTGAGTCTTCTTGGCTCCATTTGAATCAATGGCAAAACAATAATCAGTCTCAGCAAAAAAAAAAATATTATTTCCACTGGGAACAAATTCTTCTGACTTGAGACTTAACCTACACACTTCCTCCGGCTCTGAGTTCCTCAGCCCTGATGGCTGACTAACTTTGGACTAATTTAAAATGCAACTGCAGAACACACAAGAGAAAGTCATTTAGCAGTATATCGACAGAAGGGCAGACTGTAAATCTAATAAGCTTCTTCCATTTCTAATTTCTAGGATCCCACTATTAACAATATTATATTGCCTTTGGCAATATCTGACACTCACATATGGCAATGTACCAAATGGTATATTAATATGACAGATGCATTTTAGAAAAGAGTAACTCTCTCATTCCCCTCGGATACATAGTTGAATTGAAGAATGCCTTGAACAAAGCTCACTCTTTACTCTTTCCCTGTTCTCATACTGCTTATTAAACTGGCATGATGTAAAACCAAGGTATAAAACAGACTGCTACACCAAATGTAATTCGATAGCACCACTTCAAAGATAAGTACGTTGTTAACTTTCCATTGGAATTAACCTAGACGAGGCAGCTCTTTGTAGTCGCAGAATATTAACACATAACCTTGTGAACCATCACACGCGGCTGGTGAATGCCAGTGATTTTCACTTTATCATGCAGCCACCTCAGAGAGTAGAATGCCAGAACTGAAGAAATGCGGGTATATCCAGGTAACAAAACATGTCTGATAGTGGTCTTGAAGTAAGAAAATCTGGCGTTTTGAGTGTGCCTTGGAAAGAAGTCTCTAGGGAATTCACATTCTCTGATATGAATCCTATCTAAGCCCCTAATGACACTGTCTTGAAATAAATCTTACCAGAAGCAGATGCCTCCTTCAATATACCTATATAAACCTTTTTTTCCAACACACAAAGAACATTTTGAGTTAAATACTTTTCTAGATGTCTCTTACAAGCTGTCAGCATTAAGTTTCATAACAAACAGATGTTCATATTTTATAACCCTACTCTATAAAACACTTCCAGTATTCTCTATTTCAACAGAGGCACAATGGAAAATCATAAGGGTCTAGGAACAGACTCCTGTGGGATCCTGAAATGACTAAGTTTGTCTCTGGCAAAACACATCTACAGCTGTGGAGACATCGATAGCGAGTGGTGGGAAGGGGTGGATGGACAAGATTAGATAAAGGCCAACGGTTTAACATCCTGGTGCTGGAGGGGTTTCCGCTGGTCATGGAAAGAGGAGGCTGCCCTGCTTCTGGAGAGGCACTGATTTCAAAACTGACATTTAGGCGAGGCAGTTTGGGGTATTTCCTAATGCCAAGTCAGGTAACAGAGCTGTGAATCCACTAACACTTGCCTGAGTTCAGTGGCAGCGTGCCATCTATCATTGGCCCTACTGATGGAAAGCAAGGGAGGGGTGGCCACCTGGCAGGCTGTGCTGGGGGAGCAGGGAGAAGAGGACAGAGCTCTTCCCTGTGGGGCTGCAATGTGGTGCCATGGCTGTGGTTGTGCAGAGACCGTGCTGCTGCAGTGCCAGCCAGGTTTTGGGCTTGCAGCACCATCGGAGCAGAGGGACACCCCAAAAAGCAAGCATGTAGCGGGGAGGTGAAGTCCCTGGCACACACCTCCCCGTTTTAACGAATGCTCAGAGGAGACCTTATCGATCTCTACAACTACATGAAAGGAGGTTGTAGAGCGGTGGGGGTCTGTCTATTCTCCAAAGTAACAAGTGATAGGACAAGAGGACATGTGGACAAGTTCCACCATTGGAGGTTTAGTTTGGATATTAGGAAAAATTTCTTCACCAGAAGTGTTATCAAGCATTGGAACAGGCTGCCCAGGGAAGTGGTGGAATTGTTATGCCTGGAGGTATTTAAAAGATGGGTAGACATGGTGCTTAGGGACATGGTTTGGTGGTGGTTTTGGCAGTGTTAAGTTGATGGCTGGACTCGATGATCTTAAAGGTCCCTCCAACCTAGAGAATTCTATAATTCAATGATTCCAGGTTGGGAATACTGTGAAGGAGGAGAACATGCCTCCCTGACTCTGAGAAAGGGATAGAAAAACTCATTGCGTTTGTGTGCTGCTTTGCAGCCTGCCACCCTAACACCCCGCACCTACTACTGAAAATAGTAATGGTGCCTCTGCTTTTCCCTCTTTTTGAGAAAAAATGTCCAGAAGAGTCAGAGGAGCAGCTAAAGGAGCCTCTTTCCACACTTGCTACTCATTATTGCTAAGGGTTTATCTCAGGTGGCAAGGATGTGCCTGGTTTAAAAGCAACTAAAAAGCAATTTTAAAAATTTAAAAGCAATCCCATGTGGTGCTATCCCCGCAGACTCTGTGTTCCTGCCATCTCCCCTCTACGGACACGTCTCTTTGTGCAGCCAAGCTGCCAGCCAGACCAGGGGGGCTCATCGCAATGAAACCAATCTTTCTCCAAACAAACTCACAATCCCTTTTTTTCTGCTGAGTCAGCTCATAGGTTCAGCTAAACAAAACAACCGGAGTGCCAGGTGTGAGGGAAGGAATGGGAGGGCATAGCCAGGGCTGGCAAAACATCCCTTTTGGCAGTGACACAGCCCAAACTTTGTCTAAACCGAATTTGGAACAGTAATGGAGAAGGCTGATTTGCCTACCCTGTGCTATTTTAAAGTCCCCAAAATATAGAGGGATTTTCTTGAATTCATTACATTGATATTGATTAACACATAGGCAAAAAGAGGTGAACTCAGTGCCTTAGAAGTATGATAAAATCTAGTCACCCTGAAATGCATGGGCGTCCTCTTCCTGAATTCAGGGGAACTGGGATTTCACCCTTGAAATAAGACCTGGCTTTTTCAGTTTGGATGCATCACTTCAGTTATTCTGTGTTCTTACTGCTTCTTGACAGCAGGAATAAGCCTAATACTTCTGAGGTTTTTCTTTTTCGAAAGCCTTGCAGAAAGCCGATGTAAAATTTCCTTTGCACATACGTTTGACTGCTCATATTTAATATTTACTTTGAGAAAGACCTTCTAAAAAAATTAATTGCATGAATATTTGTGGAAAGTAAAACCAGAGCAGATGCAAACATAACTAAAGTGGATTCATTAAAAAAAATTCAACTATTTGTGTATAACTACTTCACAACATTCATCCAGTCTGTCTGGATAAAATGAAGAATTTTAGACCTTTGAGAGAAAAAAAAAATTCTTGCAACAGATATTTTCATGGACAAACAAGTTTGAACAACCCATTCTTTCTCTATAATCTCTTCTTGACTAGTTACAGATGGAACAAGAGTTGAGGAGACAGGGAAGAGGGATTCTCGCCATCCTGTTTTCATACAATCATGGAAATTAGAATTAAAACAAAAATCAAACAATCTCCTTCTGTCCCTTCTTCTGCTAGTTCATGATGATTTTCCAGTGCATATTTTCCATTGGCTTTGTTCAGACTGGTCCTGCCAGTTTGTGATGAAACAGAGGAAAAAGAGCCATCTTTTTGAAAAATGTGAACTTTTCCACATGACATGGACTCACTTCACAAAGCTCTCGCTACTGCCCAGAGGTGCCTTGGGAAGAGTGAAAATATCAGCTGGAGAGAGATGGAACAGGTTGGAAAAAAAGAAGCAGTTGGCTGAAATACCAAAGAAAGGTGTCTGTACAAGTGTAGACCTTTCAACTGTGAAATTTTAATCTAACTTTCTCATGAAAATCATTAAATGAGTCTAAAGTATTCATTTGAGTTCTCTCTGCAAATATTTCCCTGAATATGCCTCTGTCTACTTCTGTAAGTGGAGAAGACAGCTAGCTTAAATCAAATGTCCAATTCTGAGATGAGATGAATCCCTCTTTTCATGAAATCATGCCATTTTCCTTTTTCTTTAAGCAGGGCATCACAATAAATCAATACTTCCCCTCTGGAACAACCACAACTAAGACCTGATTAAAACCAAATCTCACAACAGGTCTGGGCCCCGCAGTGCTCACGGGATGTCAGGACATGCAAAACCCCATCTGTGAGCCGGGAACTGGAAGAGCATTATCTATTTTGGGTCAGTTCCAGTTTAAGTTCAGCTGTGGATGAAGTTTCTCCTGTTTAGTTCTGGTTAAACCCAATAAAACTTTCAGAAAGTAGTTTAGGTTCAATATAAGAAAAATAAAATCCTGAATGATTTGGACCAAATTCAGTTCCACTTTCTGTGTTAAAAGACTCTGGAAGGGATCTGATCTCCAGCTGGGACCATAAACACATGCTGAAATAAAGAGCTTTACTTCTTTCATTTATCATTCCATTCATTCAGAACAAGATGGGAACTACACTTGGCTTTGCACGGTTTTACTGGTGCTTGTACTTTGTATAATGTGTGCCTGCCATTCTGACAGAGATCTAGTCCAGAAAACAACTCATGACCATTATGGATGTGAGTTACGTTCCTTTTAAATAACAAGAAGAGACTGGAGAAAATCTGAAGTACTTTAAGAGAAAACCAAGAGATGCTTTTCAATGGAAATGGATTTCAATTTCAATGGATTTTATTCTCCTAATAAGGAAAAGTCATGTTGTACAATAACTCTATAATCTCATCTCCTCAGGAAAGTCTATAAAGAATAGACTGACACAGCTTTTCTTACCGCTTATATATTATGCTGATGTGCGTCAGTAGGTATTAATTTAGTAAGTTGCTACTTTTGTGCAAAAATTGAGAGGTATGGATAGAGCAAAAAACCATCTTGGACTGATGTTGTTAGAGCTGATTTGCCCTCACTCAGGCTCAGATGCAGTATTCAATCCAAACAAGGAAAGAGAGCCAGAACAAGGTTTCCAGGCACTATTAATACAACATTTCTGCTTAATCTCCATGGAAGGCACAAAATCAACATTGTCTCAGTTCTTTGAAAATCCTTGGCCCAACCAGCTCCAGAACTTGTTTTTAGAAGTTGAAGTGGAGGAGAAGTTACGTAGGAGGGAAATGTTGAGAGTGGTATGGACACACTGCCTAGATGTGGCATCCCTGCAGCCTCTCCCATGCGTGGCCACTTGTGTACATGGTTATGTGCTTTGCTCACAGAAAGACAAGTGAAGCCTGTGCATTCACCACCCATCATTTGCCTACCTTAACTTTTTCTCCTCCAGACACATGGCCAGATCCATTGTCATTCCCAAGGAATAACCCTTTTCCTTGGGAGAGGAGGTGCAGAGACAGAGAGAGCTTGAAATGAATTGGCCTCACCCAGGGTGCTGCAGATCTTTTAAAAAGTAAGTTTTTACAGGTGAAAGGAAATCAATATGGCTGAAAGCAGCAAATCTGGTATATATACTGAGCAGGAAGAACTTTCTATTTGAATATTTTTTATTTTCCTAATACGGAATAGTCAACTGGATGACAAAAATAGCATACACCTGTGACGTGAATGAGCCACTGTTCTCATCTTGCTGAGAACTCACTGGACTCTGCCTGCTTCAGAGGGCTTTATAATACCAGGTAACACTATAGCCTAACATTTTGCACATCACGTCTGCACAAGAAAAGGGACTTTGAGTTCCTGCTAGTGCATATGTCTACCAAATAAAAAACATGGGGGGAAAAAAATTGCTCCTATTTTACAGTGGTGGGACTATAGTAATTTTGGCAATCTTGTGCCAGGGAAGTAGAACCCAAAATCCTGCACCTAAGCCTTACAACTCTACATCAGCAAAATTCATTGCACTATTTGTCCAGATCAAACCTCATCAATTAATGTGTTAAAATCTATGTTTCATCTGAGGTGCTAGTAAGCTGAGGTAATTGAAAGCAGTTTAAACCACTAAGCAAAGAAATAATTATCATATGGACACTGAAATCCAGCTGCATAAATTATCATCTATCAAGAGTGTAAATGTGAATAAACTCAGCTATGAAAGCAATACCATGGGACTGTGTCCACTCATCTTTTCAGGAAAGAAACTGGTTCTTCCAAATTGCACATTAACTCAATTCACTCTTGAGACATGACAACAGGCTTGAAACACTGCAAGGTATCCATATACATGCTTATAGGTTATATCCTCTTGGTTTTATTGGCAGGCAAGTAATAAATGGAAGTCTTCCTGCTCTAGACAATATGCAATCTCTCTAAACCTCTGTGAACAATGGACCTAAAAATCAGTGCCAACTGGAATTAAATTATTTTGATGGGAATGACAGTCCCATCTTGGACCTTTAACACTGAGGGCTTTTTCAATGGGCTACTGCAGTGGGAGGTGGTAAAAACTTTGCTTCACTGCTCACTTTAATGGTATCTAAATCTTCTCAGATATGAAGGCATAGGATCTTGACAGCTATTTATGACCTTTTTAATACTAGCAGCACACGTAAATTCATTACTGATTCTGTAATCATGTAGCCCCTATTAACTAATAGCATCAGTATCATTCTCATCTTTTAAAGACTAGCTGGAAGGTGATGCTTTGAGAAGCATACTAGTTACTCCATTTACAATATTCATTACATTATCTGGAGGGCAAAGCTCTGGATGAATTTGTGTCTGACAGGCTTGCACCAGCACAGTTAAGCATTATAAGTAAGGTTTTTTCCTTCAGTAGCCACCTACCCTAATCTGAAGTAAAATAAAGCAACTAGGGACATGGTTTTTACATCTCTCTTCTAGCTCCCTTCCCACACAAATTCCAGGCTTTGAAGGGCAGTCACGACCCAAAATTTGTCTTGTGGTCATGGATCAGACAAGATGTTAGGCTGGGACCCAGTTGTATCACTGTAAGAAGAAAAATACCTGAACGCTAATAGCGTAACAGTGGGCTCGCTGTTTTCTGTGAGCTCTAAGATTTAAACCTAGGCTTCAGTGTGCCAATCTCTTGCACCAAAACACTTCTTCACTACTTGACAAATACCTCTTTAAAGCAAGAGTGAAACAGATCCGTCTTTGCTCAGAAAAACATGGGCAAATGGATGACATTCATACAGTGCCTTCAAGCACCCACAGTGCTTAAAAAATAAGCAACCAATTCAAGTAGGAAGATCCAGATCTCCAGACAGTAAATATCATTGTTTCCAAAATGGGTAATTGTCATTTAAATTGTCATTTTTTCTCTTTTTTGGAAGATTTTTCTTTGTGAAGATGAACTGTTCTGTGAGCTGTTTCTAGCAGAATCTGGCACAAATGGGTAACTCATGTAAATGTACAATCTGGACTTTTGTAAATGATGGCAACAATTTTGTTGTGAGGCCAAGACTTCACCTGAGACACAAAGGGAGGTTCTGTCTGCAAACACTTGAGCAAAATTAATTTAAGCTTGTGGCTGGGCAATTCATAGAAAGGATGACTTCTGTAGAGAGATCTGAAAGGAGGTATTGCAAGTTCCCCTCAGAAAGAAGCTCTGAGCCTAGAGGAGAGAGTGTGAGAAGGTGTGTAAATAAAGATTATAAGGGAAAAATAAAAAGAAAGGAGAGTCAAAGCCCAGGAGTAGGTGGAGGAGGGAGCTATACAAACTGAGCAAAGTGAACTTGCCAAGACTGGGACAAGAGACATTACATAGAGCTGGGATAGTGACCTCTCCTACTCTACAAAACACCACCAAGATCTCCACATTTGACAACCACAAGACACATGGCATATGTTGGAGAGCTGAGAGATGTGAATGCCCTGGGAGAGGTTCATAGCAGGAGATGGTGGTGGTACACTATGGGCTTCACTGCCTCCTTACATATCTGGAGATTAGGATTATCCACCTACACAAATGTACTGCAGGCTATGGCCTTTTACTTTGGCCTTGTATGAACTGCTCACAAGCTGCTTTTGACCCAGAAGTCACACTATACCATTGAGGCTGTGCCCATGAATTTTATAAGCATAATTGAACGAACCACCTCTATTCACCTCTTCTAACTTCTAACACAGTCTAACCGTGGCATCCCTAGAGACAATGACAATGTCTCAAAAGTACAGCACGTGCATCCCACGCTCCTGGGAGACAGAGTCAGATCCCCATTGCATCTAGTCCAACATCCAGCTGCACGGGCCAAATACTGGAGATGACACTGACAGCCCCTCCATTGGCCCAGCAAACATCCACGCTGTCATTGCCTTTGAGGAAGTGCAATGTGTGCTAGCACAAGGAAGAGGAAAAAAGGCATCAAATGTCTGGAACTATTTGGGGCATTATATATACATACACACATACACATATATAGTGGATTTCATAGAGTCCTAGAATGGTTTGGGTTGGAAGTGACCTTTAAAGATCACCTAGTAAAATCCCCCTGACAAGAGTGGAGACACCTCCCACTAGACCAGGTTGCTCAAAGCCTTTTCCAGCCTGTCCTTGAGTACTTCCAATGATGGTACATGCACAACTTCCCTGGGCAACTTGTTCCATTGTTTCACCACCCTCATCTCAAAAATAATTCTTCTTTATATCCAATCTAAATCTACCCTCTTTCAATTTAAAACCATTGCCCCTTGCCCTGTCACTACAGGCCTTGGTAAAAATTCTTTCACAGTCTTTCTTATATATTTCTTTATATATTGAAACCTGCAATAAGGTCTCCTTGGCTTCTTCTCTTCTCCAGACTGAATAACCTCAACTCTCTCAGCCTTTCTTCATAGGAGAGGTGTTCCAGCCCTCTGATCATTTTTGTGGCCTCCTCTGGACCCGCTCCAGCAAGTCCATGTCTTTCCTGTGCTGAAGGCTCCAAGCTAGATCCAGTACTCCAAGTGGGGTCTCATGGGAGCTGAGTAGAGACGGAGAATCAAATGCCTCAGCCACACTTGTTACAGTTGGCTTCCTAGGCTGCAAGTGCACATTGCCAGGTTGATTTTAATTTTTCATTTACCAGTATCCCCAAATCCTTCTCCGCAGGGCAGCTCTCAATCCATCCCTCTCCCAGTCTGTACTGATATTGGGGATTACCCTCACCCAGCTGCAGGACCTTGCAGTTTTCCTTGTTGAACTTTGAGTTCCACATGGGCCCACTCTTCAAGCCTGTCAAGGTCCCCCTGGATGGCATCCCTTCCCTCAGGCATCTCAACTACACCACTCAGCTTGGTGGCATCTGCAGACTTGTTGAGGGTGCACTCAATCTTACTATCTATGATATTGATGAAGATATTAAATAGTATTGGATCCAGAATGTACCCTTGAACGTTGTGGACATCCAGACAGTTCCTTATCCATCTAATAATCCATTCAACAAACCCATATGTCTCCAATTTAGAGGTAAGTATGTTGTGATAGCCATACCAAAGGCCTTACATAAGGCCACGTAGATGACATCTGTAGATCTTCCCTTGTCCACCAATGCAGTCACTTCATCTTAGAAGGCCACTAGGTTAGTCAGGCACAATTTGCCCTTAGTAAAGCCAGGTTGGCTATCTATAATCAAATCCCTGTCTTCCCTATGTTTTGAAATATCTTCCAGGAGGATCTGCTCCATGTTCTTGAAAAAAAAAAATAGTGCAGGGAATGAGCCTTGCCCTGGGAAAAGTGCCTGCCTGATCCTGGTGTTTCTCCTACTAGGTAAGTATTTGTTTCCTAAAATTTAACTCTAGTCCCTCTCATAGGAGGCTATAGCATGGGTTTGAATCTCTTGTGTCAGTGGCTTAAAGATAATTGCTGGAATTGGATTGTAATTGTATCTTGGCATTTCAGATTACTGTGTCATTAAATAGCTATCAGCCCAGACAAGTTATACTGAGTAAACGCTTTGTGTTATCTGGACTTCACAGGAGTGACAGTAAAGAAGAGGCTGAAAAAGCAAGAGCATTTTGAACATTGATATTTGTATAATAACTCAGGGGTTTGCTTTCTTTCTGCAAAGTGGGGACATGCAGACTCATTTTCCTTCTTGAAAGACTCCATTCTTTTCCCTTTGTGCTAAAAAGTTCCAAAGGTGCAAAAACAGAGAAGGTTTGAAGGGAAGATCACCAGATGTTTACATGACAGATCAGAAATTATAGACCAAACTTGAGTGCTTTTTCATTTCACAAGAGTGATACACTTGACTGTATCTCTCAGTCTTTTGGAGAGAATTGGGTCAAGAAGAGAATGTATTTCTCAAGGACCTGCTTAGGAAAGTGTGTTACTCAACAACAACTACATAGACGCTACATTTATTTTAACAGACAGCATATGTTGCAATGCTGAACTTCTCAACACCTTGATGATAAAGTAGACAAAGGACAGAACACTCCCAGGAGGCAGAACAGCGGTATATGCTAATCACTGTTCGCCTGATCTACTTGACCCTCCAGTGAATGTATCTCCTGCTGAGGTCATTGCTGCCCCTCTAGTAGGTACTCTCTGTCCCACAATTGCTAATTGCCCATTATGGTTCACATTGAGAAAGTGATTTGTCATAGAATCATAGAATGGTTTAGGCTGCAATGGATCTTAAAGATGATCTAGTTCCAACCCCCCTGCCATGGGCAGGGACACCTCCCACTAGACCAGGCTGCTCAAAGCCCCATCTAACCTGGCCTTGAGCACTTCCAGGGATGGGGCACCTGCAACTTCTCTGCACAATCTGTGCCAGTGTCTCACCACCCTCACAGTAAAGAATTTCTTCCTAATATTTCATCTAAATCTACCCAATTTCAATTTAAAACTGTTACACCTCATTCTGTTACTACACTCCCTGATAAAGAGTCCCTCCTCATCTTTCCTGTAGGCCACCTTTAGGTGCTCTAAGGCTGCTATAAGATTTCCCTGGAGCCTTCTCTTGATTTGAAAGGGTCATGCTCTAAACCAGTCCTTCTTGCTTGATATTTGCACTGAGGAGATTCAGGAGTCCAATAGTGTTAGATTTTTTCTGACACCCCTCCCCCCACTGAAAGACAGTTTTGGGTATGAGGAGTATAATAGCTAAGAGTAGAATAAAGCAGAGAGAGAAAATAACCCGTGGAGAAGACCAGGGAAACCTGAGTTAGGTGTGAGAGAGCACTCAGTGGTGCATCACGCCCAGGGCCACAGTGCAGCAGCTGCCCCCACGTTGATATAACAGAGGCCCCTCGCATCCGGTTGTCCCCTTGACCTCTTCTCCCTTCATGAACTGAAAACTAAAGCCTGTCACAAACTAAACCAAACAGCACTGCAAAAACTTCCTCGGTAGAAAAACTGTCTCTTGTACTGTAAGGGCTGCCTCTCCATCCTTTCATTTCACTCTGGAGCCACAGCTAGTACAAGTATACTCAGTTTTCAAGGGAGGAGGGCTTTTCATTTTAATGGACTCATTTTATCATGCTTTAGTGCCAAAAAAATAAATCTGAAAGCACATAAGCAGAGCCTGTTACAAGTAAAATTAAGTAGGTAAAATCACTTCAGTTTTCACCAGTGCAAGTCACTGGTTCTGCTGGTTAAAGTAGACCCAGCTAATTTGAAAGCAAGAGCTAATGTTTGGCGTTGCACAAACACACAAAAATGTGTGAAATCTGCAGGCGTCTGATGAAATTAGTATGGACCTCCACAAAACACTGAAAATGACCTTACCAGGAATGTCATAAGAAGCTTGGGAATGGAGTTTGGGGCAGGACCAGGGCTCAGGCCAGGGCTTGCTGGGGAACAGCTGGGGCTGAGTCTGTGGGCATCTCGCCCTGTGCCATATCGTGCCTGGGATGCAGCCCCCCCTGCCCACTGTGCCCCCACGCTGGGGAGGTGGCCAGCCCCACATCCCTGCCTCTGCCTCTTCCAGCCTATCCGAAGGCAATGCAGGACATGTCAAAAAAATTGCAAAGCAAGACACTGCCAATTTCAACTGTAATTCTTTTTCTCATTTAGTGTATGTTGCCGTCCCATCTAAAGAATTTCCAAGACAAAATAAATTTAAAAATAAAAGGACAGCACTGCTCTCCTCCCCCTTCATTGATTTGTCTTCTGACTACTTCTGTCCCTGTTGTGACTGAGCCAGGCTGGGGTTTCTCTTTGTTTGTTGTTAAGTCCCAAGCTGGCTCGATGGGCTCTAACCTCAGTCATTAATATCAATTACCACGAGGACAGCTGCCTTGTTCTCCTCATCAGAACTTCAGCATGGAGGGTAATAGATGGCTTTGGACTGGCCTCCTGCCAAGAGGGCTCCATTGTTTTCATCTGTGATACACAAGGAAGAAAATAATGGGGTTAAATGAATTTGATTAGACCAAGCTCAGCCTAGCGTAGCATTCAGGCAGTAATTTTGCTCTTCCACGGTATAATTTTACATCCCTGAAATCAGCACAGGTTTAGCCATTAATTTAAGACTTATTTAGAAAGTCAGTGACTCCTTTTAAGCTTTATAACTTTCAGCTAGACTCTCTCAGTGCTGGATGTGTTGAGTTTGTTTATATTATATGTATTCTATTTTAATTAACCAATACTAAGTAAGTTTTGAAAGAAAAAGTTGGAGATCTATTATTTCCAGACAGTGGCATTTTTGCAGCTTTGCAAAGCAGTGAATATTTAATATGGAAATTCTTCCTCCTGACACACATCACCTGCTTTTTTTTCTTCTTTTCCACAGTGTACGATCCTCTGCCAGTTCTGCACTTGTACCAGCCATGGAAGGCAAACACGCCAGCACAGCAAAAGCCTGCAAAAGAATCAAATAAAGAATAGTGGACAATGTCTTACACAGTTCTTTGTCACGTACAGGAGAGCCAAAGAAGAGAATTTTGCTGAGAGAAAAGGAGAAAAAAATGTGACAGCTTAATATATGTGCTGTTAAAGTTAATGGGAAAAATCCAAATGGCTTTAATCGGTGCTGTGTGGGGCTCCAGTCTTTTATTAGAGAGTTTGGGTTCTAAGAGCTGTATCCTTGCTTCATGTCAATTGGCATAACTCCATCTGGAGCTCCACCAGTCTACCCTTTTGAATGCCTAGCCCATGTGAGGTGCTAGCTTTATTTCAGCATTGAATGATCTGGTTAAAGAAGGAAATCACTATATAAAATGCTCAGAGAGGTCATGAGGTTGAATCTGGCTCTGTTGCAGAAATAGAAACTCCATAACAGCATTGTAAAAAGGTCTATTCATGTTTAAATATGCTGGCAGGAAAAAAGGAGGCTGTGGCATAGTAAATAAAAACTATTTTGAGTATTTATAGAACCCCAATGGGGCCAACCTAGAGAAGTTTACATTTTCTGACATAAAGATTGCTATTTTTCAATTTACATAATTACCGTAACAAAAGTTACATGATTCCACAATGACAGACAGGACTTCTTTGACAAAATGAAGTTGCTATTTTATTTTAATGCTGGAAATCTATCAGGGTGAAATTTTATGTAGCAAGGAATTTTTGTGCCATTAGATTTGAAGAAGGCTCTATGGTCTTTCTTTTCGGAAAGACCAACACTGAAGATGTTGAGGTACAAAGGTGATGAGGTCAGTATCAATACACTGCTAAATTAAGTAACAAATCTGTCCATTAGACCCGGAAAACCCCTGGGAAGACATACTCCATGGAAAACAACCCCAAAGGACCTCATTTAGGTGGGCTAGGTTGGTGTACTTGAAGACATATCTCCAGGTTTGGTTGCCTTTTGTTTTTTAAAAACTAAAAGAAAGAAGCGAATATATGCAAGGGAAAATACTTAGTAAATCAGCAATATTTACAGACATGCTTACTCTATTATCTGAAACAAGGCACTACTCGTGGTAGCAAAGCATATATACAATCTTTTGTAGGTTTCAGCTCTCAGCTATGCCCTTCTTTTGTCAAGGACTAGGTTTTATTATGCGTGTAGAGTTAGCCTGCCACGATGAGCTTCATCAAATCCTTATCAAAAGTTTTAGTGCAAGCAGAAATAAGTGAGCGTGCTTTTCTACCTGTTAGGACCTGTAAGACCTTGTACTCACAGCAACACTGAACTAGTTCAACATCTGAGCACATTTTACAGGCTGTACAAAGGGAAAAAAAAAAAAACCCCAAACAAACAAACAGACAAGTAGAGCTCTTTTCCCTACCACTGAGAAATAACCAGAAATGGAGAGGTCTGACATGAATCTAAAGTTTCCTGACATCTTCCTTCCTGCTATCCAGACTGTCAGTGGAATAACAAATACTTTGGTAGGTTAAACTAGGGTAGCAAGTTTTTTATATCTTCCAGCGAGTGCTGTGGATGGATTTGTAACCACCTCGACTAGCTGAAGGACATTTAAGAGCAGATGTTTAAGCATAAATTTCTCTGTAATGTAAGACCTCGCCCAGCTGTAAAACCTATTCATGCTGAAAAAACCACTGTGAGGTATCTGAGGATCTTCTGGAATTATGGTTACTATAAATTGAGAGTAGTAAAGATCGTTGCCTACTTTTGAATTAGGGGAATGGCACTTGGCCGCCTTATACACAGTGGAATTTGTAATAAGAGACGTTTTGCCATCTTCATTTTATCCCGTAAATGTACAGGCACATGTATAAAAACAACTGAGAGTTTAAAAATAGTGGAGCTGAAGGACGTAAGGCAGAGAGAAGATTTGTGTCTGCCCCTATAGCTTCCTGTTCATGTAGCGTGAAGGAAGATAAAATGTCAAAACAGAACAGAGAAAAGAAAAAGTCATGAGGAGGGCCTTCTTTTCTGTCTCAGGAGCAGATTTACCCTCCCAACAGCAGGGACCGGCCCCAGGCTCTCTGTGTATTTTGTGGAGAAGCTTGAGGTAAAAAAAACCCCATGGAGCTGCAAACATGGCAAAGCCTCCTGGAAAGTAAACACCGCACAGATAAAAACAGGTCCATTGAATATTTCCAGAGGAAGAAAAAGATCAGTTATCTGAAGGAAAGAAAGTTCTGACTCAATTTATTTCTGTTTCTGGAAACAAAATGAGGGTTTCTCACTAAGCAGCTCAGTAAGCTGCAAAACATCAGCGACTTCAAAGAATGAAGGGGCTGCTACTGGTTTGCTGTGTTCAACAGGAGTCTTCCTGGTCTGCTCCAAGGAACGGGGCTGTTTGGGGAAGACACCCCCCCCCAACCCCCTCAAACCCACTGCTTTCCTAAATCCTTCCTCATCTCTCCTGGGTTCTTTGCAGCCACAGCAGCAGAAAGAAAGGGCTGCCGTGGCACTGCCTGTGCCTTCTGGATTAGTCAGCCTGTTTGAGCGACTGTCAGCCACGTTAGCCTTTATAGAGCCTGCAGAGACGTGCTGACATCTGCCAGCTGCCTGTGGCACCAAGCTGCTCTTTGCCAGCTCTTTGCTCTGTGTTAGAAGGTCCCTGCTGGGGTCTCCCCCATGCCCCTGGTGCAACACAGACATTGAATTGCAGATAAGGTGCCACTGGTTCCCCCACAGGTGTCAGGGCATGGAATGGAAGCATACAGATCCCAGTACCTAATCCCATGCAGGTTTCCATGTGGCAAGAGGTTACAGTAATGTATCCCTGATGGGACGTGTGGTAAAGGCCTGGGAAAGTTGGGAAAGGCAGCTCCAAGGAAGGCTGGGGTTGCCAGGGAGTTGTCTGTCTCACTGGCAGAGGCAAGAGGGAGAAGAGGAGAAGGACAGCTGGTACTACAGAGCTGGCTGCCCTCTACTGTCACCTTACAGCAGGCTGGAAGATGCTCCAAGGGGTGTTCCCACATGTCCTCCAGCCTGCAGGGGCACATCAATCTCTTGGCTCGACCATCATACATCCTGCAATACGTTCATTTAAGGACTCGACATGTTGAGCTGCGATTTGCTACAAAAATTATTTGGGTCTTACATCTTAACTTGGTGTTCCTTCTTATTGCACAGAGAAGTCTTCAGCCTGACCTTGCGGGTGCTGTGCAGTGGTAGCGGGTGCTTTGCGTTCCCGGTAATGTGAGCGAATCATGGGGGTTAGAAAGCACACACCCTGGCAAGGGTCATGCCAGGAAGGGCTACTGGGGGGCTGCTCAGCAAGTAGCTTTATGCCCCCCGTTACAGCCTTGTCCCCCGTGCTCCGCTGCCCTGGCGCTGGAGAGCTGCAAAGGGGCTCTGGCACGGGCGAGCAGCTCACCTGTCTGCTGATGGTGCCACGCCGGGAAAGCTTTTTTAGGAGAAACAACCTGCAGTCCTGTCTTGGGTTTTTGGAAGCAGTTCAACATTATTTCCACATTGCCAGGAAAACACATGGCCCAAACTTACGAGCTTAATAATCACTTTAGCCCTCAACAGCAACTGATAGTGGCTTATCTTCTCAGGCTTGTCTATATTGCCTACTAAATGATAATCCTAATTACAGCCCTAATTATGTTTCTGCCCAGAATATTTGTAGATAACCTTAACTCTTGATCTGTTTAGTCTAGTTTTCCAGGTGGCAACAGATTTAAAAACAGGTTTTTAAACAAGATATGACTATTACGTTTCTAATAATAGGAGAGTGTGATCTCAGCGTTGCCTGTTATTTACTGGCACGTGGTACAATCAGTTGACAGTGGTGGTTGTGAACACAAGCTCATAAATACAAGTTCACTTTTTAGTTATTATCTGTCTTTGTTGCCTGATTTAACTCTTGGCATAGTGAATTGGGTCTGATATTTTTTGCTCTGATGAAATATCAGTATTTCAGATACTCTCAGTATTTCAGATATTTCAGATTAGAAGCAGACATCTTGTGTAGCATCATTGCTTTGAAAGTGACCTCTCAAATAACCACTCGTTCCTTACCTTTTTCATGCCAGTTTTCTATTTCTTACAGGAGTATCTAAGGCAGAGCCATGCTGTCATGGGTTCAGCCCACATGCTCTCCAGAGGTTTCCAGGAGCACAGTGTGTGTGTCCAAGGTCACAATGAGAGCTGTAAAAATAATTTGAGGTCTGAAGAAAATGCTTTGCAGGGAACGCCTTGAAGAGCCAGGTCTGCTTATTCAAACCAAGGCTTAGCAGTGACCCAGCTATTGGAGAATTACCATAATAGGTACTGTTGTCTCTTGAGAAAGCAAAGCATCATATGAAAGGGATTTCACTCTGTTTGAGAACCCAGGCCAATGTACAGAAATCAGAGGCCTTCAGATCAGAAACTCCAACTTTTCAAGACAGAAATATGGTTAAACAGTGGAGCAAGCTATGTAACGAAGCGATGGCTTTGCTGTCTCTGGATATCATTCTGAAAAATAAGCTTTCAGCCAGACCCAAATATTGCATCCAAGTGAGGATGATGGGGTGCACCACTGTGGGTTATTTCACAAACAGTCTCAGGTTTCCCCTGAGGTTTTAGACTCTCAGAATCTATTAACTAGGTCCATCATGCTCATATAGTACTGTCTAGGACTGAATAAACTCCCCTTCCATTAGTACTAAAGGGAAGGTGTCCTTGAAGCTGGTGCACTCTTTCTCTGTATGATGAAGAGTAGCATGTTAGTAATTATTGATAGTATTCTTCTTCTTTAAAAGGCATGGCATAAATTACCGTACCACTTTTTTCATTTTATTTCCATTTCCAATCACGAAACACTGCAATGGTGTACAAAACTGATGAGCTCAGACTGACTCCTGAAAAGGGCAATAATGAATTTAATTTCTGTTACTTTTCTGGCCCTAAGCACTCCTCTGAGCCCTCCTGTTACCGAGTGCTGTGTTAACAAACTGCTTCAAAGTCTGTTCCAGAAACATTGTGCTGCTGGGATCTGGATGAATCTCTTTTAAGGGTGACATGCAGAGATGTGCTGGGGACTAATTTTGCTCAGTCCTTCACTCTGAGGCAGCTTTGGAATATAAGTTTATTGGCAAAAATTACTGGCAACGAAATCACCTACATATAACTCCCTCAAACACAGAAAAACACTGCTGCATTTGCTCTACTTCAGCTTCAATTTATAAAGCATGTTACATTACACTCTTAAACAGAAGAGAATAACATTCCACTTGAAGTTTGTTATCTGGCCTCAGCCTGATATTCAGCTCATTAAACAGCCCTTCCAGAAGAAAACTTCAGGAACCCTGGTCTAAAATCTTTTAGCATAAACCTCTTGAGCATCAGTCCAGGTGCTGAAGGAAGTGCTTTCAGCTACCTCTGTGGGGTCTGTGCCTCAGGGGACCTGTAGCCTTTGAAAGTTGTTCCAACACTGGTGACTCAGCCAGGATAATGCAGACTCTGTTATTTGCTTGTGCCTAATTCCTCCGAACATACTGACTTACTACGGGCTATTTTAGGTTCAGGAAGCAGGATTTGTCAAGGCATTTGAAATTTTCTTGACAGTCACTGAGGGCTCACTTAATCATCATCTGTCATCATTATCATCTGTAAACTATTACTACTACATACTAGTCCTTAAATCCATGGAAAACTTGGTGGATTTAGTAAAAGTTTTTTGTGTGCAGAAATTGATTAGCAAATCAAAAGGACCATTTGTGCATGCGAGCAGTAAGAGTGCCACAAGGTCCAGCTTTAAGGCCTCACCTTCAAAGTGTAATCCATAATCCGGTGTGAGACTCATAAACCCTACGTAATGCTTGGAAGAGTGGATCAAACCTGGAAAGGGATACAAAATAACCAAACTCTAAGCAGAGGGCTGGTTAAAGTTGATAAAAACTAGCCCAGGGATAGATGAAATGAAAGGCCAGTGGCAAGGATTCCTCTGAACTATTTTTCATTGACCAGAACAGTCCCCTGTTCTGGGAACTTGATCTTGGACCCAGGGCTCCTTCCTCCCAAGGGAATGCCAGACCCACTGCCCCTTCTTCTTTTTTGTCTCTTCATTTTGATATTTGTTTCATATTTTGCATGGCTCCTGGGGGAGTGGAGGGGAGCGCAACCCCATAAGTGGATGTGGATTATCCTCTGCTCAGGAGAAGCAGGATAAGCTTCATCAGTGCAGGACAGTGCTGGGCTCTGCTGCCTGGCTGCCTGTAGACATGCACTGACCAACAGCTTCCTCCACCCCAAGGTGTATGTCCAAATTGCATGAGGGGTACCAGGCACGTACCGTAGCAGCTGAGGGACAGGCAAGCTCCAAAACTACTTGCAGGTCAGTGATAACAGTGATGTGCAGCAGCTCAAGGGTCCCTTGTAGGAATGAAACCAAATTCTCCTTTGCTGGGCCACTTCCACCTGTAGCTAAAGATCTGGATTTCACATCAGCCTCTATGTTGCCTCAGCCCAGCTGTTGATCAGGTAAAGTCACCTCAGCAATAATAGCTGCCCTTAAACCCCTTGAGAACTCCTTCAGTCTGTGGGATGAAAGCCACTTCTTGACCTTTTTACCTCCCAGAAAAAAAAAAAAAAAAAAAAACACCAACAAAACAGTGAAAACCTACGCTTTGTAGTGGGATAACACCAACATGACACCAACTGAAGACCTGGAGGTGTCTGCCACTGGCAATCCTATTGCACTGAACCTGCTAACATGAAAGAGCTGTGCTCTGAGAGCACTCGTTAAATAAAGTCCTCAAGACGCCTAGCCAAGACAATTCCTGTTCTCTGCCCCTTGCCTGAGCTTAGGCAGAAAGTGCTCCAGATGTGGTCTTACAAGTGCCAAATAAAGGAGAACAGTCCCTTTCCTGGACTGATCTGGCTACAGTCTTGCTAAGGCAGCCCAGGAGGTGGTTGACCTTTTTTTTTGCTTTTATGCAAAGCTGTTTCGCAGACAAGCAGGTCTCAGACTGTCCTGCTTCCATCCGAGATGCAAGACTTCCTCTTACTGAAATTTATGAGGTTCCTGTTAGCCTGTTTCTCCAGCCTGTCCAAGTTCCTCTGAATGGTGGCCTTACCCTTGACTGTATTGACCGCTTCCCCCAGTTTGGTGTCATGCACAAACTTATTGACAGCACACTCTGTCCCGTCATCCAGATTGTTAATGAAGACATGAAGAAACTGTACTGGTCCCAGTACTGATTCTTTAGCAACCCCAGTAGTTACTGAGTGAGAGCTGCCCTTTGCACCACTGACCACAACATCTCAAAACAACAGCTCCTGCTGAAGTGAAAGTTTTCGTATTTGGAAAATTTTATTGCCCAGAACTGAGGCGACTGTGGCACCTCAGGGGGTTCAGAAGGTACAGAGCTGAGCCAACCTCCTCTCAAGTCTCATGCTACACTCCCAGGCCAAATATATATATTTTTTATGAAGCTGGAAGAGACAAGTTCTTAGCTGGTATCAATCAGAATAGGTCACTGAGGTGATGCTGTTGAGGTACCTGGATATTCCACTCCTCACAGCAGAGGGTTTATACCAGTAAATACCATTACATTGGACTGATCTGGGCAGTTTCATTTTTAAAAACCTCTACTGTCTTTTTTAGGAAGGAAAAAAAAAAGCATGTTGTTTTAAAGATGACTTTTACCGTAGAGTCGCATTCTCCATTTCTCTGCCTTACGTTGTTTTTTTTTTCCGATGTTTGGTATCTCCATTAACACGTTAGGTGCAGGTCTGACAGACAGCTGCTATTCTTGGTCCTGTCGACACATTTCGCTGTAGTAAAATGACAGTCACAGCTGTGACTCATTATAAGAAAACGGCCTAAATATAAAATAAAGGCTGGGTCAAAAAAGCCACAAGAGTTAAAAAGAGGCTGAGATTAATAGCACAACTGGGAACAGGCCTAGGCTTGGTGAAGCAGATGAGAGAGGCTGCTGTTGTTTTCCCCATCTTCCAAATAAGTATAGAGCAAGACTTTCCGAGAAAAGATTTCTCTTCAAGGAGGGAGTCGCTCAGCCCTCGCCAAGTGCCTTTGAGCACCTGTGGACTCGGTTCCTGGATGTGCCCATGCACAGCACAGAAACAGACTGAATTATGGCAGAAGGATAACAAAGTGACTATGTGCGCCCACAATTTTGATCTCTTTTTATGGGAAGTTAGTCATCCTTTACAGTAGGGTGTATTCATTAATAGGTTAAGAAATGATTCTCACACCTTTTAATAAATGACTACTTTTGTAGAGTCCAACAGTTTCCAAATCACTTATCAGAAGAATTTGCAACCAGCTTTAACACTCTCTCCGTTTCAGTAAGACTGCTTTAAAAAGTCTTACTGTACACGTCTGCAACATTGTTTATAAACCATATTATAGTCATGTCTAAAATAGACGCCAAAAAAATTTACAACCGAGTGGCAACAAGTGGTTGAACGTGCAGGCCTCAGCATCATGGGTCCTTGTCTTCTGTACCCATCCCTACTAATGACTCACTGAAAGGTGCTGTCTGACGAGTCATTTAATTTTCTATACCCCCATGCCCGCACATCAGCAACTTGAGCTGTGTGCATTACACCTCGAAGAAATAAAGCTTAAAATCTGGGGCTGTGGGCAAAGCTCCTCTTCTTTCTCAGGGCACCGCAGAGCCATTTTATATGGTGGACCTGCTAGTCTTACATTCTTCAGCTGTAACTCGAAACTAAATAGAAAAGCAGTTTTCCCATTCACCACATGCCACAGAGGTTTTGCATACCATGAACAGGTTGATGTGAATATGGCATGGGAAGAAGCTGGATATAGGCTTGTGGAGGAGCTGCCCTTCAGCTCTGCTTCTTCTGTCTGCACATTAGGCCTTTGGAATAGCTGTGGATTCCCCGCAGTGCCTTTTGCCAGCGTCAGATGGAGGAGGAGAAACAAGGGTGAGGGCTTCCAAGGTAGAGCTGAAGAGGAGCACCAAAGGAAAAAGAGTTTGGAGAAGTCATCTAGGCCGTCCCGCCTGCTCTCCTCCGTTACCACCAGCACCTTGCCAAAGCAGCAGCTCCTGTCTTTCCCAGTAAACATTGACCTAAGTCATTACCCAAAACTTTCCAGTTGAAATGTCCAATAGTTCAGGTGAAGAAACCGGCTGCCCCATGCGATCTCCTAATTAAAAAAGGGGGAGCCAGCAAAAGGTGCAGGACAGACAGTGGAGTGAGTAGATCCGGTCCCTACGGAGGAGTGTGTCACACCCACGGGCCGTGCTTGGTCTGCTTCTCCAGGGAGAAGCTAAAGGCAAGGCCCATGGAAAGAGTAGTCAAAATTGTTGCTCAGCAGGGTGAAAGCTGAACCTGTGCTTTTTCCAGTACCCTGCTGTTTTAGCAGCATGTCCTCAAAGTGGACAAGGTCCTATCTTTCTCCCACATTTCAGTTCTGGCCAAACTTATGACAATGAAAGATGCTTCAGTGTGCCCTGAACTTTGAGGATCCCATTTAGAGCCAGCCTTGAATCCAGGGCTGGCTACGCACGTACAGCAGCGCGTGACCCGGCATTTGTGGGAGCTCAAGCCTCCTTGCCCACGTAGCCTCTTCCAACACAACGTTCCCCTTCTGCTGACCAAAACCAATGGGGGAGCGAGCACTGCAGGATCAGACCCCACCAGTCAAGAGTGTGTTATTCATTTTACATAGAGTCTCATTGTGGGAAATCAGTACCAAAGAGCAAAAAATCAAAGTCTGTTCTTTGTAAGAGACATGAATAGCCTACTTTATGGAGCCTCTTCAGGCTGGTCTCTACTGTGTGTCTTCTCTTTGCAACAAACAAGTATAAAGTAGAAGAATAGCTAAGACTTTTTCCATTGTTCTGTAGCAGAAAACATTTTTAGAGTAGGATTGTCACTTCATTAACTAGTGTAACAACCTATATCCTAGTCCCTGTGTGAAGTTTTGCCTCCTGCTCAACCTTCCTGCAGTCACTCAGGCTTAGTGCAAGTTAAATGACATTACAAGCATGTGGGAAGAAAGATGGAGGGATTGTCCATATCCAGATCCTGTGGAAAATGTTGACCCATGTGGAACCAGCTTTGCAGATTAAACTGCTCTCATTTGCCTTGCTTTGAACAGAGGGGTTAGCCTAGGTGATCTCCAGAGGTCCCTTCCAAAATCAAAGATGTTGTGATTCTGTGATCTGCCAAACGCTGGGAAACCAGGTGAAAATGGAAAATTTCCTCCATGCTGGTTTTGTGACTCTATCCCTTAGTTTTCTTTTGTTTTTATTAAAAATAAAACAAACAGAAACATTTGGTTTCTGTTTGAGCTCAATGTTCTTTTCAACAAGAGAATGAAATAATTCAGTTTTTCATTTTGGCAAGAAAACCCCCAAAATATTGGTTTTGGCTTTAGCTATGTTCTGCCACTGAACTGCAAAATCAATTATTTGCATAGCCCTAAGTGTAAGGTAAATGTCATCAATCTCTGTAAAGTAAAGAAACTTAACAACCAGATCTATTCAATGAAAGGATGCATTTACTGGCAGAGATGCAATATATTAAGACTGTTTTCCAGCAGTTAAGAGTCCTCAAATTCTGCAAAGCCCATGAAAACCAGCACTGGAGGGCAAAGGAGCTCATGTGCTTTAATCTCCTAATAGAAACTACAAATATAACCTCTGGAACTAAATAGCACCCTTTGAATGTTTTCTTCTCAAGCCTCCATCTGCTGCAGAGAGAGAAGGAAATAGAAATACTCAGTAGCAAATGGTATGTCTGTCACAATCTCTTAGTGTTCCTTACTTGCGTGTAATGGTTTGTTAACTTACTTGTGTTAAATGGTTTACAGAATAACTTAATGAAGCTCTTATCTCTTAGCCGTAGCAGAAATAGTTGTCCTGAGAAGCTAGGTTCTTTGCAAAAGTAAAAGAGGTTTTTAGAATAGGCTGAGGAAAAATATGAACTATCTTATGGGCATTTTAATGAAAAAAAATATATTCTTCTGTACTTTGACATTTTTATTAATTTTTACTTAGTTTGTCACTCAGGTATTATTGTTTGAGGCCCCAGTTACAGTATTGTCTAGAATGACTGGTGACTTTTTGAGGGTGAAGTGGACATGGGTGCAGAAGGTAAGCAATGGAGGCAGCCCCTCTTCATTGTTTTAGGTTTATTCTTGACTAGAAAAGCACAGAATGCCTAAGCTTGTCCTTGAGCTTCGTTACAGAGTGACCAAAGTGCACAACTGCTTTCCATCACAGGTGGTGAAAGACATCCTGGACCAGCTTGAGGAGGTTTAAATCATCACTTCCCAGGGCCTGGGAACGAGCTCTATTCACCAGGTTATCTGCTGCTTTTGGGGTAGGCACTGGGAGTGAAACCAAGGGGGCTCTAAGAAACTGAGGCATTTCCAGCCCACATGATTTGTTGGATCAATCCTTCAGTGCCTTCTGAATGACACATATCTGAAGTTCTCAGATGAGTAGCAAACGAAGTGTATTTTAGCACAGTACTGCAAAAATGTCAGTGACACTTGATAAGCTCATCTGTCAAGCAAAAAGAAAAATCAGCGATAGCTGCTGAGAACAAAATGCTCTTTTACATCTACAAAAAGCCAAATGCCTCTGCTGTATCTCATCAGAGCTAATTTTCCTTGGTTTTAAAGTGTTAAAAAAATTCTAAGACTTTAGCTCACAAAGAAATGATTAATTTTCTTTTTAATAAGCAGTTATGGCATTAGTCATCTCTTCTGATTCACAATGAAAGCTACGGGGCACAGTGGGATGTATTTACCCGAGAGGTGTTGAATTTCGTCTGACATGTAGGCTTTTTAAAGTATTATTACTTTAAGTTTTATATGTGAAGGAAGAAAGGCACAAAGGCTTCGAAACTGGAAATGGCTGAGTGCAGAGAAACAAACGGTGTGTTGCAAAAAAAATCCAGAAAGTCCTGGATCTTCTTACATCAAAGGTCTCTTCTGTTTTTTTCCACACCCTTGTATCCCCTTTAAAATGTTCAGGAATGCCAGCTCCATTCCTCCCTCTTTTGGCAGGGACTTCCCAGGGGATGCCTCTCTTCTGTTGCCTCACCAGGATATGGCCCTTTGCTTCCTGTGCTTTCTCTGCCAGCTGCAACAGGTTGCACAGTGTTCTCCTTCCTGGCTGTTCCAGGAGTCCAGTTTTGGCAGCATGGATGAAATGGTGTTATTTGAATACCTCCCAGCCTGGTATATATCTCCTGGCAACCAGGCTCAAAGACTATAAGAAGGTGTACATGTCCCCCTTCTTTCAGGAGTGCCATAACCACCAGGCTCAGTGCCTCCATCAGGATATTTGAAGAGAGCCAGCGTGCTGGTTGTCTCACAGGAGGTCTGGACCATGTTGTGACAAGGATCTGGAGCTTATGCGCTCTCTGCTGATGTGTTGGGGGAGGTTGATAAACCTCAAATTTATCTCAAACATCACCAATCTTTACACGTATGTTATGTGTACCATTATTATCCCTTTATCTTTAGATACAGCTCTGAAGTTAAACTGGCCTTTTCCATATATGTGCAGATGCTAGAAGGGTTTGAAGAGGAATTCTAATTGTCTATAGTAAGGAAAATAAAAATTACTCAAAATACTTAATCGTCTGAAGGAAAAGAAATCTGATGGAAAAGAAGTGAGTTCTAAAAGCATAAACTGTGTTGCAATGGAGTGCACAAACCTGAAAGCGGAGACAGACTCTCCTGCTTCTCCTCAGCTTCCTCACAGGTCAAAGGAGTCAGAACAGTTATTTAGCCATGGTGAGAAGGTGACTCTAACACACGCCTTTGCTCTCACCTTCTTGCATCCTTCAAGCAGTCACTTCTCAGAGCAGTGGGGTGAGGTGATATGTCCCATCTCCTCCCCATGTTGCCATGTTCGATCAATGTTTTAGGCGTTTGGTTTTGATTGTTTGCTTAAAGGAGAGAGGTACCCTCTGAATTTATATAATCTAACCTCCACGGGTCAGAGCTCAAATTAAGAAAGAGGCTGGACTGGACTACAGCTAATAAGTAAATCCCTGAATTAAACAAGTTAGCAAATCATCTTTGAAATGTTATACATCTGTATAATGCCTTAAACGTTGAAGGTTTAGACATTAGATTTCACTCTTGCACAGTGACTCCTACACAGACCCACCTTTTTCTTTTTTTTTTTGGAAATCATTATTTCTTCTGCTCTCTTACCTTTGTTAGTTGTTGGGGTTTTTTTAAAGACTGTCTTGCATTTTTGTCAGCCTGCAGACATTTTAGCTGGGTAGTTAGTTAAAAAATCTGTACCTGAAATTTCAGGGTAGCTCAAAATCTTGCAAAGAAGTTTAGTGCTTATAAAAGTGAAAGAGCAACAGCACCGGCCTGACTCATACCCTGTAGGAGTAGGCGCTAGCATATACCTCCCCACATATATCTGCTGGTTCATCTCAGCCCTTTTAAAAAGCTGTAGTCTGTATTAACTCATTGCAGTGCAGTAATAGCAAGCTTTGGTAAGAGACTTTTTCCTTTCCTGGACGGAAACAGCTTCTTCAGCAGCCACTGAATTGAAATGTATTATCAGCAGTTTCACAGAATCATAGAATTGACGAGGTTGGAAGGGACCTTTCAGATCATCGAGTCCAACCATCAATCTAACACTGACAAAAACCATCACGAAACTGTATCTCTAAGCAATATGCCTACTTGTCATTTAAATACATCCAGGGATGGTGCCTCAACCACTTCCCTGGGCAGCCTGTTCCAAAGCTTAATAACCCTTTCAGGGTAAAAATATTTCCTAATAACCAATCTAAACCTCCCCTGGCACAACTTGAGGCCATTTCCTCTTGTCCTATCTCCTCTTACTTGTGAGAAGAGACCGACCCCTATGTCTCTACAACCTCCTTTCAGGTAGTTGTAGAGAGCGATAAGGTCTCCCCTCAGCCTCCTTCTCTCTAGGCTAGTTAATATTTTAGATTATTGCATACAATTAGACCACTTGAGCCAAAATATGATGGGTTCTCTGTTAAAATACTGTATGTGTTAGTAAATGTATAGCTCACCAACCCCTTGCCAGATTTTGGGTTGGATGTTGTATTTGCGTGCGGTACCTTCCCTGCTTCCCTAGTCTCAGTTGTGCCCTAACGATGCAGCTTGACCTGTGGCAGAAGATCCATTTCAAAAGTCTGATCAAAAGGATCATTTCTGCCCAAACACGACACAGATACGGGAAATACACTCATATAAGAAGTGCTCTGTCATGCCTTTACTTTGCATGATGCTGCAGGAATGTAAGGGTAGATGATACTTGGTTGCCACCATTCCTTTTGCAGAGGGTGCTGGGTGCCAGGGGCAGGCCAGGAGGTCAGTCGTGCCGTTTGGCTTGGACCTGTATCATGCCTCTTGCTGGCACTGACTGATGAGGAATATTTATTGTGAATACCAGTGTGCTGCTTTGGTCTGTGGCCAAGAGAGAAAAACAGGAGGAGGACCAGAAATCCTGTGCTTTGCTTTGAAAGTTCCTCCGTAGTTACGTTTCCTCTCCAAGAGGCCTCTAAAGTAGATGAGATGAGCATATGTTTATGTTTCCCAGTATTTTCTGGAATGGTCTTCACTGAAATATTCATTCCAGTTTAACTAGTGGATTTTTATTTTGCTACTCAATGTCTTCAAAGTCCTTTTTCCTCCACCCCCTTCCTGTTTTATTTTGTTTTGTGTTGGGTTTTTTTGTTTGTTTTGTTTTCCCTGTTGTGATGTGAACACCAGTTATTGTAACTATTCTACTAGGACAACTCAAACGTTTTTTCTCTTCTCTTGACTTCCCAGGTCCCTGTAGAACTGGTCTCAGGTGTGGACATCCACAGTTTTGGGGAAAACAGATGGAACAAAGGTTGCTTGTTTAGAGCACTTTGGGGTTCAGAAAAAACAAGGGTCCAGATCACCAACAGGAGTGAGACACCTAAATTATTTTAAGCCAGGATATAGTATGTGCAGTGCCACAACATCTAATGGGAGACAAAGTGGCAGAATCTTGTCTAAAGTACCTTTCTGGGATACTGATGGATTTGTAAACCACTTATGCATTTACACAAGACAAAAACACAACATGTAAAGGGACGGAGGTGTACCTAGCTGAACTGTGAACAGCCTACTCCAGCGTTACCTTGATTTTCTCATACTGATAACATCTGCAAGAAGAGGGTGTTGGAAATGAGAGCAAATCATTTTGCAAAAAGAAAAAAAAAAAAATCACATTCATCAATTTGCAAGTGATATAACTTCTTCTGGTATTTTCCCTTCAAATTAAAAACACTTGTCAGGCAGATTTCCAGCATAGCATGTGGTGAATTTGTAGCAAAATTATGATGAACATAAAGAAAACACTGTCAGGTTTAATTCAGCTCTATATTTGGGGTTTGGAGCAGGGGGGGGATGGGGGAAAGCACGAAAACCAATAGAAAGATTTATGGCCAATTTGTTTTTTAACTTTAATGAAAATGGTTAAGGAAAACAAGAATGCAAACAGTCCTGCTGGGGTGACCGTGAGTCACACCACAGCTCTGTGTTGGTGCAGAAGTTCCCCAGCCGCGGGGCTCAGCTACTCCTGGGACACAGACCGCTGCGAAGCCTACGTGACCCAGCACAGGTTCAGCAGCTATGGCTTCCTCTGGCGTTACCTCCTCCTCCCCCTCCAAAAAAAGAAAAAAAAAAAAGGTCTATAGGCACCTGTCTAAAAAACATGGCTTAAAAAAGCGGCTTGGCTGGCAGCCATCTTCTCCTCTGGGAGAAACGAGGGAGAAGGGAGGGGGAGCTTTTACAGTGAAACATAAGCGTAAGATTTGAGCACTCGTTAGTAGCAATCAAATGTTTTTACCCCAGCTGTAGTCCTACGGCCAGGAGTCTGCCGTGCAGGGGGCACTACCCACACGTGAGCCCAGTACAAGTCCCCATAAAGCTGAGGAGACAAGCAGGTGAGAGGTGGCCAGGGTTTGGAGAGGCAAAATGGTCTTTTCATCAGAAAATACATTAAACCAGACTCTTTCAGTGAAAAAAATGTCGGTGACAGGCAGAGGAGAAGCCGGTGAGAAGAATAACCCCTCTCCCCCCTCCCAGGGGTGGTTGGAGACCTCACTTGGCCCCTTTCAGCCTTTTCCAGGTTTTCTCTGTAAAAATAGAGAGTGATCATTTGGGTTGTGTGAGTGGGCCAAGCTATATTATTCAAGTTCAATTTTAACGAGCTGGGCCCTTTCAGTCAATAACTCCACGGCCATCCTGTAATCAAGCATGGTTATTTTAAAAGCCGAAAGCTCCGGTGGGGCAGAGACGGGCATCAATTCCACCACTGTACCTTTCCCAGTCCCTTCTGAGCATCCCGAGGTGGGCCAGGGATGCGCTAATTAAAAGAAAATACAGCAGCCTCCAAAACCAGGATGCTACAGAAAAGGCATTAAAGAACCCACTGCATAGCCATAAGCAAGTAATTTAAAAGACAAATTCAGAGTCCTAGGGTGGAGAGAGCCAAATGTTCCTTTTCCTGTCATCAAATGTTATTTACTGTAATGTGCAGACAATGAACAGAAGCTTTTTTTCCCCCCTCCCAAACTGTGTGAATTACTGTTTAAAAGTTTTACAGTGCTGCTGATCAAGTCCACACAGAGTTAAAGTCCAGCCCGCCACACCGTGGCATTTATTCCTCTTAATACCTGAAGCAATTCTTCATTGAAGTCTGCAAACTAGATTTCTTCTCATTACTTGTCAAAGAGAGGCTTTTGTCTTCTTAGCACGCACTTTCAACCTGATCATTTAAAGATTAGGTGCAGTAGTCAATCCACCCCCTTGAAACTGCATTCAGAAGAGCTTAGCAATAGCAGTAAATACAATGTTTCGCTCAAGCTGTTAATTATATCCAGGCCAGGCTGGGAAATTCTTCACAATAATCGTGAATATTAAGTGCTTGAAAAATAGCTGCTCGGGATATTCTCCTGCAATTAGCACCAATGTATGTGAATGAGAGTCATGTATGCCAACAGCCACCCTGTTACTTGACAAATCAAGACATTAAAAATCAGCTCAGTGGGATGCAATTTTGCTTATCTGGCTCATACTTCAGATATTATGGTGAACAGCCTGGAAATAATAATAACGAAGAATATGATCTGTTGTGTTACCACTGTGAAGGTCACTTGAAGACGGTTATTTCATGCAACATTGCCAATCGAGTGTGTTTATGTTCTGTTGCAGACTCAACAATATCAAGGCTATCGTGTTTTGGATGGTGGTTTTTCATGGCAGCAAGGAGGGTTTTGTTTTGTAGCAGAAGCACCTTAAAACCATGAAAAAAACTTGGTGACCTCTGATTTTCTTCTTGAACATGCTGCACCTTACGTGCTGGTCTCCTTGAAGCTGACAGCAAAACTCACTGAGTTTCACAGGAGACGTCCTTCCACATTTTTAGGATATTCTGGGGTACCCTGGATATTTGTACTACATGTCACTTCTCTGAAACATTAATTATGTTCTTACATATCCAGACTTACATCTGATTCTGTGCATTAAACTTGTGGATAAAGTAGTGCCTGTCTGAGGATGGAGTTATGATGATGATGATGATGAAATAAGAGATACGGTGGTTGCTACCAGATATATGTGAAACTAGGACAATGGCTCTGATTTTTTTATATATTCTGGAGTTCTGGAGAATTTATTTGGCTGTAGTTCAAAGCATTCAGAAACTGGTCTCCCAATTGTCCTGCCTAGAAGAATTTACAGCTCATCATTTAATTGTATACCCGCTCCTACAACTTGGCTCCAAGCTTGATGTAACTTGTCAGTAAATTTTCTCAGCTTATGCAGTGTTCAGAACTGTTGCTGCAGCAGTACAAAATTGCCATGGCAAACTCCTTGGTCTGGCTGCAGACACGTTGCTGGAGAAGTAGGAAAGGTAGGGGGTGCCAAGGTAGAAAATGGGCCAAGCAGGAGGAGACAATGGCTATGGTGAGAATATAGGGAAGGGTGAGGTTGAACAGGGTAACTGAGAGCAGCACAACCCCTCCTGAGGCAAATAAACTGAGTGTTCCCAATAAGGAAAGCCACACACTAAAGAGAAGAAAATAATCTCTTATGGGTGGGTTGACAACTTCCTATGGAAAAATCCAAGGGGGAATTTAGTCTGCCTGCCAAGGGTACCAAGTGTTGGCACTATTGCCAGTGGTTTAAGCTATTGTCCAGCAAGTCTGGGGTGGAAAGGGGCCAATGCATTTATCTACTTAAACCACCTGAAGGATCAGTGGGGAGAAGCAAGTATGTCTGGAGACTTGCAATGGAGACTGGCTCTGCTCTAGTGCTGTGCTGGCGTGCGATCTGGTCTGCCTGTCAGCCTTCTCCACATAGACTAGAGGCACATAATACCAGATCGTGGGTGCATCCATTTTCTGAAGACTCCCTTTGCACCTAATGATGTCTCAACTTGCCTTTGCACGGTGGCCTTGTGATCAGCACATTCAGTGGGGTCCAGAGGCCTCTCTACCAGGAGATGCCCCACCTATGAATGGTGGTTTTTCCTGAAAAGTGACTTGGACCTCAGGCTTACTTTTCTTTCCAACTGTAGTAAACTATATGCTGCTTTGAATATCCACAGAGAGAGAAATTTAATCCTAATCTGATGCTTTTTCATATTACTTGGGTGGATGCCACATATCAGGCAGGAGAGGACAGACCTAGCCATTATTTCAGAGGAAAGGTGATACGGCTTCAGTGCTGGAAACTGTTTAGTATTTGCTGCTATGTCAATAATGAAGAAATAACCAGTTGTGAATAAAATATACTAGCAGAGACAAAGACAGCAGGAAGCATTAATCCTTTTGTCACGCCCTAATGTGTGAGTTATCTTCATCCTTGCTAGATCCCTTTTAGGATTTGGAGTGGGTATAGTGCCAAGTAAGCCCTCTCCCTTTATCTCCCAGGGTTGGGTACTTCCCCCTTTTGCCATTCAGGAAGCTCCACTGCATCAGGACTGATAGACTAAGGAAGAGTTCCCCATTATCCCCATCTCCCCATGAAATATAAAGTTGTTTGTTAATGATGTGCTGGCTTGAATGCAGACAGGTACCCAGACAACTTTGCCTAAAGCTTTGGCTATGAGCAGATTAGTTGTTTCCTTTTACTTAAGTCTCTGTGAGGCCAGGGACAAGTGCCAGCTCTCTGTGTGAGGTCAGATCTCCTGCCTCTACTCAGGGACCTAGGAAGTGTGCTAACTCTCACGATGCCAACCACAGTTAGAGCAAGTTCAAAGGCTTCACAAACCATGCTATCACACAGCCCTCGCTCCCAGACAGCACACTCCCATGGCACAGCAGAGCTCATTACCTCAGTCAAAAGCAAAGAGAAAGCAGAGGGCCAGGGGTGGAGGAAGTGTTCATCTCCAGAGATAGCGAACAAAGGAGGGGAGTGAGAAGCAACGGGGAGGGAGGTGTTTGTGCCCCATCTCTTTCTTGATGCACAAAGCAGGAGAGTTGATGTGGTGCTGAAAATATTTTGCTTTTGCAGCCCTAAGGAAGGCAGGGCTCCTGGAGAAGGGGAAGGTGGCAACACACTTGGACTTCCCCATGTCTCCTCTAACTTTGGCCAGAGAGGCTCTTGCAACAGGCTGAGACTCAATGGATGCTCAACACGAGCACCCTTTCAGGTTCTGGAGGAATGAGTGCTGCCTTTAGACTTGCAGCAGGCTTCCCTGCTCCTTGTACTAGACCAAAAAATATACTAACTTGTCCCTTCTGGACGAGGACACAACCCCAAAACAGGGTCATTTGGCTGTCTCAGCCTGAAACACAGCCCTGCATGGTATAGATGGAGGAGGCTCAAACCATGTCCTTCAGGCTGGATCAGGTTTGCTTGTGTAAAACCAGTTTGGTGGCTGTTCTAACTGCATGTGCCATGTTTTGTATTTAGTAACAAAACGGTCTGTATAGGCAAAAGGGAGAGGAATTCTGTAGGTTAGAACTAATGAAAGCATGAGATTCCTCTTTAAAAAACATAGAAATAAAAAGTGATATTTTTTTTTTTTCAATGCTTGTTGAGTGTCCTCATCCAGGAAAGGACAAAGCACTAAGAGAAGGGAAATTCCTGCTCGATGAATTGGAGATGAAACCATACTAGAGAAGTGGAGTGTCTTTAGTTCATGGATCTTGTATAATAAAAATAGGTAGAGGAGATGGCTGGTCTCTCTGAAGTGTGGCAGGCAGCTGGGTAAGGGAGGAGCTGGGAAAGGCTCCGATGAGGTGGACGACAGATCTGAGAAAACAGCATTTTCTGTTAGTGCTCCTGTAACTGCTTGCAGTGTGAAGGGAAGAGGATGCTGACTCTGCCCTTGCCATGGGAAGAAGACACTGCAATATTCATGGGTTTTGCAGCCATGAAATTTGGAAATCCTTCCACATTTTAGCCAGGAAAAGGGGGAGTCTCCCCTGTCCCTGCCTGGCTCGGTCACTGGCTAAGAGCTGGGTCTCAGGAAGCTGCTACTCCTCTGAAGCTCTTCCTAAAGTTTGGATGTGTCCTTCCACTCTCTGTCATCCACAATTGAACACAAACATGCAAGGTTAAATCTTTGTATGCAGAGGAGTCAACAGATCCTCCCTCCTGTAAACACAGCAGAAATGTTGTTTCATGGGACATGTCCCATCTGGGCATGTCCCTCACTTCAGCCCTCTCCTGAGCTTGGCAAGGCACTTGATCCAGACTGAAAGTCATGTTTTGCTTCACAGCACTCGTCTTGCAGGGCTTCATCATCACAGAAATTTTGGGATGGTTCAGATAACGCACACCTTGCAGCCACCAGAGTCCTGTGTCCCAGAACAATGTGGGCATTGGAGAAACCTCCCTTGCAGGACCCACTGGGAGTTACTGCTGCAAGGAAGTGGGCTATGGAACAGAATAGCAAGGGTTTCCCCCTGCACCTCCACCTCTTCATGCAAAGCTGAAGCGAGCATGACTCCCTCCCATTGTTGCAACTATTTTTAGACACAAAAGATTTGCTCCAGGCTTTGCAGACAGCTGTTACAGTTAGTGCTTCTAAAATATCTGTAAAGGATAGATGTGCAATCCAGAGGGAGCAGCACCTGGTGCCTATGAGAGCTTTCTGCGGAGCTGGAGGCAATCCAGGCATTGTGCTCTTGGGACCCACCTCCTTTCTTGGTGCAGACGAAAATGAAGCTCATGGACCCTAATCCTTTACTTGAGCCATTTACTGTTAATCACATTATAGTGATGAAATAGACTTACGAAGAGGAGAAAACTTCAAACTATGAAAAAAGATTTCCCCACAGGCTTAATTTCAGCTTGATGTCCTTTGTTACAAACTTTTTGCTTGGTAATTTGTCTTGTTTGGAAGATGCTCTTCTATATAGCTCTCAAGTTAATTCATTATCTCTGAGATTTGCTGAATAATCTACACCACTTAATAGTTTTTAAGATTTACAAACAGAATACCCTATTGAATTTAATTTGGCAGAAGATTTCATGCATATGGAACCAATTCACATTTCTTCAAACTATTCCTGAAGCAAGACGGTAGTTGAGGAACTGTAGGAAAATAAGATCTAGTTCTTATCTACATGTGGGAAATGACCAACATATTGCTTGATGCCATTACGGTTCCCTAGGTACACATTCTTTCCTGAAATAGAAGTGATTTTATCCTGGAAGAATTACTCTACTCTGATTCGAAAATTTAGTAGAACAGGTCAAATACTCAAGGCTAGATGTTTCTTTTTTGTTCTTATATTCCTTATGCTCTCTTAGGATTTGGATAGGAAAAATTTTTTCCTATTATAATTATAAAGAATTAGCTTGTACAAATAGCAGTTAATTGGTTAGAGCTCTGCAAGCCAAAGAAGGTTAAGATCTCTTTCATAAAAACCTCAGCAAGATATACAAGGAATGAACGTGCATGCTCTGGTGACTGCCTGCAGTTGGCTGTTTGCTTCCTAAATGTAGCGACATGGTTGCCTGCAAGATCCTCCCAGAATGTTTAGAAATATTTTGGTCAGGGGAATGGAAGGACAGAATATCTTTCAGTGACTCCCACAGGAAACAGTGGGGTGGGCTGTGCGTGGCTACAGACTTTCCTGCTCCAGAATAAATTGGCCCAGTGTGCACAAAACATTCTTATCTGATGAAGAATTGGAAACAGGATTGTTTGTTAAAATGTTGGAAAGACCGTTGGGTTTTAGCTTTGCTGTTCTCTGGACATTCGAAGAAGGGGTTTCTGCTCTAGTTGCACTGGTTTCTCCAAATTAAAAGACCCTCTTGCCCTATTTTAATATCTGACTTCAAGCTGGAGAAGGCACTGGAGGGGCAGCTTCTAGTGGGATCTTATGGAAGAGCAAGGCTTCATGTGAAGTATCCTGGCCTTATCCTGATACCAAAAGCAGGACCATCTCAGCAGAGAGTGGATGCAAACAACAGAGATGTCTCTATTTGATCCGCTGAATCTTATCCCAGTGCCTATGACACAGGGGCCATTGGCATAATGATGATGTTTTGCTCTTCTCCTGCTGTCTCGTGCTCTTCTTCACCATGTCTGTCCCTGTGAGTAATATTTGTTGTAAAATATAGCTGTAATAAAAGGCAGGGCAAAGTCTGTATGTTGAGGTGCTATCTCCTATTAGACAAACAAGTGTAGTTTGAAAAAGTAGACAAGCTTTCAGGTTGGTGAGCCGTTTTTTGTGGCTGAAGTAGAAGCAGCCAATTTCAAAGCTAAAGAGGGATTGTGAACGATTGCCCTGAGTATAATCAGATATTTATCAAGAGCACTGGAGAGGAAGTTGTTGGGATCTGTGGAGTAGACATAATTTCAGTAGTGACAAAGATGCAGTGTGTCTCCTCATTTATAGCCTGTGGAACAGGGGGAGTTTAGTGGGGACAGGAGGATTATGAAAGGTTGTAAAACCACTATCTCCACCAAATCTGTGATATTCGATATCCAGTGGATTTATGAATCTCTGTTCCCCAGGCTTAGTGGGAAGCAGGGTTTGAGATCAGTATGAGTCTGCTGTGAATGAAGAACAGAATCTAGAAACAATAGTGAGCACTAGCAGAAGCTTGTGCAGAAAAGGAAAGAAAAATTGAATTACTTTTAAATCAGTTTTGTCTGGAAGTTCCTTATGGCAGGGACATTTGCTGAAATACATTCCCTCTATTTAGAAGGGTTGTGTGTGAACCAATTTTTTTGCATTTCAAAGGAAAGTTGATGATTCAAAAACTTTTCCTTTTAGGAATGGAACTAAAAAAGATTAACAAAAGAATAAATTGCTTAGGAGACAAAATTGAAAAGAGAAAAATAATACTTTTGGTGGGATAATTTTTGGGGTGACAAAAATGAGACTAGGATGTTTTGTTCTTAATACAAAATACAGAAGTTGCTTTGAAATGGAAAATCAAATTTTGTCTCAAAGAGGCTGAAGAGGAATGCTTTTGACTGATGGCTTTTGACCAGTTTTTAGAAAATAACTTCCATCAAAGAAAACAATATTTTTTTTTCTGCAAAAAATTTTGCCTTCATTGAACCAGCATTTTCCAGATGAGAGGCATTCCACTGTAGAACAAGATTAACTCATGAATTTTAAATCACAGCATCCTGATTGACAGTGGCTGGTAGGAGAGCAGACACGAGGGTCCATGCTCAGGTCCGTGCCAGTGCTCAGAAGTGCAGACAAGTGTGACCAAAGCTCTGTGGCTAAATTACATTATCCCTACCGTTGGTGCAGGGAAAAGCTGGATAGCATGGAGGGTCATGAAGATGATGAAAGGGCTGGANTGATGCTCTGCAGCATGCAGGTAGGTTATATCCCAGCCACATCCCCGTGCTGCTCAGTCAAGAACATGGTGATAACTACTCATAGACCTTTACTCCAGCTGTCCAGTGAAACAAAACACTAAGTTTACTGCTGTCTTTTTTTTGTAAGGGGTCTTTTTAGATTTAGCCTTTAAAATGTATCAGTTAATTAATGGCCAATAAAAACAAGCAACAACCGCTGGGCTAAACAATTCAGCAGCTAAGTGGTCTTCAAGCTTCTCTCCACATATTTTTGCTAATTAGAGTAACCGAATCACCCGTTCTGGCTAAATCAGTATAGCCCTCCAATCATTCCCTAATTTCTGAGAATTGGTTGATTATTTTTAAGGATTACAGGAATGTGTTTTGTTGTTCAGGCTGCTCCTGCCCTGGACTTTTTAGATGTACAACAGTTGCTCTTAATGAAGTGTAATCAGTCACTCAAGTCATGCATTATTCCTCCTATCCCTTCTTTAGAGCCAGCACTCAATTAGAAAATACATAGATACATGTTCGACAGAAAAAATATTTCTCTGAAATAGCAATATTTGAAGAGGTAATCTTTGAAACTCTTAGAATTCGCAAGCAGGAGCTGATTCTGGCATTGCTAAGCCATAAAATAGCATGATATTGCACAGCAAACTTACTTCAATTCCTTTCTTTTTCAGTCTTCTCCCAGCACTCCCGTTGCCATCTGAGGCCATGGCCCTCAGCTCCTCATCCTCTATCTTGAACTTTCCATTTTGTATTTTTGGTTTGAGACACAAGACAAAAGGCAGCAGGGCATCAGTAGAACGATTTTCACCAATTCATAGAAGAAGAGTTCATGAAGGGCTAATAAGGACAGCTTTGGCTCCCCGAGCCATAGACAGCTGGAATTTGGGAGGGTGCATCTGAGAAAATGCCTTTGCACTTTTCCCCTTTTGCTGAGGACTTGCAGATTGCACCGACAGAGAAAGGGTGCTGAGACACAGGGAGCTTTCGTTGGGGCATGTTATGGTTGAAATCTGCCTTACATCTGACAAATATTGGGCAATTTACTGAATGAAAACAGCACTGAATCCTTCTGCTATTAGTTTGACACAGTTCTTGACTGAGTAAAGCCCTTCTGAGTATCTTTACGGGTGGTTGGTCCCTCTGAGCAGAGACACAGGTCCCATTGAGCTGTTTTAAGCCACTCGTACTTTCAGACATAACTTAGCTAGAAATCCACACTTCTGAGTGAAATAAGTGTTCCTGTTTGGTGTGGTGGGGTTTTTTTCAAGTTGGAGCAAAAGCACTTAGGAAGGAAATGGGAAGGGGAAGAGAAGAAAACTGTGTAGAAAGACAAAGAGTTTTCAAGTGAGGATCTTGTCAAATCCATAGAGAACAAAAGCTTTCCAAGCTAAGTAGCACTGGATTGCCATTTTCCCTCATAAATCCAGTGCCAAAATAAAATGCTAAACTAGACCATGAAATTTTGGAAAATCCCCCTAATTAGGGCAACTTCACTCCTGTGAATGTAAGGTATTGCCTATTCCTACTTTTTCCATAACATACATCACGGGGGAGGGGGATGTAAAAGAAAAATGCATCAGATGCAGCTTTTCCTTGGTGACAACTGGAGCAGTACTGGACCCATAGTAGAGGTGACCAGCACTAGGAGAATCTCTCTGAGCTATCAGCACTCCATTTTTTAAGCCTTAGTGCTGCATGGCATCTGCTGGTACTTATTTAGGACTGGGGAGGTGCATAAATAAACAGAACACCAACAATTTTGAACTCGGGTTTTATGGGGCATGAGCGCTATGAGAGTCCTTCTGCATCCAGGAGTCAGTGTTGCTATTTTTCAGATACAATAATCCTAGAAACTCTTTGTCACTGCCTGTCCCAAGGCAGGAGACTCCCCAGTCCACATCCATCACAGCCCTCTGGGTCCCAGGCTGCCTTTGTGGTCAGACAGACATGCTGCAGCATTCTTACACACGCTCATTGCATTGGTATTTTACACAGCTGATACAAAATATTTATACTCCAAAGACTTTTAGAGAAGGTCATATCCGGTGTCCTTGCTGGTCAGGGTGAATCTTTCTTAACTCACTGTCTGGCAGCAGCTTGTAAAATTATGTTTTCATAGCCTACCTCCTTGACACTGGAGTAGTGGATTTAACCTTTTTAGCCCTTTTTTTTTTTAAATATCGTTATGGTGAAAAAAGTGACAGGGTAATATTCTGATTTAAAAAAAAAAAAAAAGAAGAAGAAGAAACATACAGTCATACCAAAACTGATTAGCAGAATTCTGCAAAATATCTCACTGAAGTTTTCAAATAGTTTTTATAAAATACAGAAAATAGCCTCATGGTTTCGAAGAAGTATGTATTGAAAGCGCCAACCATGACACTCAGCTAATGCAATATCTTCTTTCCAACTGCATGATTCTTAGCCTCAGCTTTGGTCCTTGTCCCATGTTATCCATCTAATGTAATATCTGATTCTGTGTGGTCCTGAACTCTCTCAACACCAGAGACTCCGACCCACGGAGATCGGAGTGATAAGGCACAGCTGAGCTGATGTGCCTTCAGAGAGCAAGGCGGAAAGAAATTCAAGCTCTCTTCCAAGCGGGCCTGCTTGTCCTCCTGTGCTGAGGGGGAAAAGCAAGAGGCAGGATTCAATCACTCACTTGGACAGAGTTCAGGTATTTCTGCTGGGAAATAAACCCACAGCATTGTTGAAAGGTGCAAAACTGCCCTGTTACCTCAACAGCTGGGGCAGGGCAGCTAAACTGGAAATCTTGCAGTACAGTGTAGTTAATGATCTGTCTACCGAAACAAAATTTCACTGCTAATCTTCATGACCTCAGATGTGTTGCCTTTCTCAATCCCACTTTAAAATACACCTTTCCACCAAGACCTGGAAGCCTGCTGAGCAGCTTCTGGAAAATTTGCGCGAGTATTCGGCTACATGGAGATCAAGACACAGGGGAAGCTCTATAAGCCGTGGTTGCCAGTGTACAGGACAAGTCAAGTTTACTTCTTGCAGGAAAATTGCCAGTAGAATTTAGGAAAAGGTCCTTGTTTCCAAACCTTTGAGATACATTTCTATTGCCATCATGTTGTCTTTGGCTGTTGGAGCTTGGAAGGGATTGTTTTTATTTCTGAGCAACTTTTGGCCATGATCTACTTGCACTGAAAGGACCCAAGATGTAGATGACCCCTGCTGCTTTCTGGCTCTGGTACAAGTCAAGTCTTCAGGCATGAGAGTCTTTGTTCCTGAAGCCTTCAAGCTTCTTTTAGCATATTGCAGGGACTTTTGTGGCTTCTGGTATGAGGAGGCTGAAGCAGATGTCCGTGTGCTTGCTTCAGGTCCAAGTGGCTTACCACAGCTGCTGGCAGTCGCATCGAGTGGCCACAGCTTCCCTCCCAGCCCTCCATTGCTCAGTGATGTCTAGAAATGGAAAGAATGAACGGTCAAGTAATTTTTAGAAAACAGACGTTTGCAAAAAACCCAACCAGGCACTTCCTGGGAAAAGGGAGAAGGGGAGAAGGGGCTGCAGGGAAGGCTGAGGGGCTCTGTTTTTTCCATGCTCATCCCATTGCATCCCCACTTTGGTGCAGCAGTTCCTCTTCAGGGGCGACAGTGCCACGCCGGGAGCCGGGTTGTGTCCGGGTGCAGCAGAGGATGGGAAATGAGGGTCGTACTTGCCTTCCTTCGGCTTACTGCTGCCCAGCCGGCTCCTGGAACATCTGCTTCACCCCACTCTACACTGGGGTAACCTCTCTGGCCCAGGTTGTACAAACCCTCATCATCGCCCTCATCATCATCACACAGCCCCGGCGTGCACAGGGCACAGACTTCCCCAGGGCTGTCCCAGCCCCACATTGCTCAAGCAGCAGTTGCTCCGCTGTGCAGAGGCTTTAGCCAGCTCGAGAAAGACACGGGAAGTCTAAACATAATAAAACACCTGGGTGCTTTTCCCTTCCCCCAATTCCTTCCCTCTTCATGGCAGAGGTTTAGGCCAGAGATAGTGAATCTACCCCTCCCACCCAGACTCTCCCTCAGTGCTTGGCTCAGATGGGAAAACCTGGTTTGTCACAGGGTGCCATCAGTTTGTTTGTTTTCTTCAAAGAAAACATTCATGAAGGTGATTTTCACCTCTGCACCTGATGCTAGAATGTTTCCTCCATTTTCTATGGCTGCTGGAGTTCATATATAAGGTCAAAGACAGGGAAAACAAATAAACAAACAAACAAACAAAAACAAAAAAAGAAAGGACACAGGCACATGGAGGCAAAATGAACACCAGTTTTAAAGTCTGGCACAGACAGACTTGGTCCCTAGCACCAAACTCAAAAGATGGAGATGGGCAGATTTCCCAACCTGCCAGAGTACAAAAGGATCAGATTATTAAGTGTCAACAGATCCTATAACTCACACAGTTTGTTGCTGTTGGATGGCTGGTATCTCTGACCCTTGATAGGTACGGAGGCATGATCTGGCCCTGGATGGTCTGCAGTTCCTCCTGCATTTTCTGCTCTCCTATCAGGCATGGGGGGTGTCAGGGAGTCACACAAGCCCATGGGCTTCCCTGAGAAGAGACAAATTCCTACCAGGATGGAGGGCAGGGTAGGAGAAAGAACACTGACAGCACTGCATCTTTACCTTGAGGAGGAGAGTGGTACAAGGCTCAGGGACAAGGCTGCAAGGCACATCATATACACGCTATATAGCTTTTGGGATCTGAGCTGCACCGAGACAGCATTTCAGTGCGGTAGAGAGGTTTCCCAGGCCAGACTCTACTGTACAGGGTTGACATGTGGCCAGAGGAGTCTTGGTGTAGAAAAAAATCAGATTTTGATTTGCAGTTTGGGTCCAAGCACACCTGGCAGGTGCATGGTTTGGTTTGACAGATGCGTGCGCTCACTGATGTGCACGGCAGCTACGAGCATTAGCCCGCAGAGAGCAATTTCAGTGAGGTCTCTCTTGACAACATAAGAGGGTTTTGCAGTATGATACAAGTTTAATGGTGAATCAGGACGTCTGAACTTAAAGGTTGGAGACGCTGTGCTGTCACGAGAGTGGGCAGAGGTGGGGAGGTAGCGTCTATCCCAAAAACACGCTCCCTCCCCACGTGTGTCTATCATCACCTGTAGGTAGGGTGCGTGGGTGCCATCATCCTGTCATCCCAGCAGCTCTACCACCCTCACGTGCTCGACGTGCATTCGCAGGCAGTCTGGGATGGGGAAGCCAGGGGGAGAGAGGGGAGCGAGCCCAGCCTGCATCACCAGCACTGCGGGGCAGTCGAAATGCAGCTTTACTGTGTGCTGCGTCCCCACGCAGCTTGTCCCCCGGCGGGCTGTCTGCAGCGTGCCCTGGAATATGACCATTGCTGCTGATCTTCTGTAGTATGTGTTTTAATCTTCCTTTCAGTAAGTATTTGCTCCTGGCACACTTGTATTTGAATGATAACCACTCCACAAGCAGATCGCGTAACACGTTTTTTTTGCAGCCCAGAAGCTGATTCCCCCTCGCTAAATGAACTGCTGTAACCGCGGTGTTACCCTGGAGAGAATTCCTCTGTATTTCGCCTTACAAATAGCTCACATGGGTTGACACAAAGTTCTAGTCTGTGAGTACAGTATGCAGCATTTTGTACAGTATGTGGCTTCTCGCAAAGCATTATTGCATGTACATGCCTGGGATCAATTATTTTCATTGAAACAAGAGAAGCCGCATGATGAGTAAACCCATAAGTATGACATTTCATTCCCACACTTGGTGGATATACGCAACAAAATATACTGCAAAAGAACACTTTAAAAGCATCCTTTAATGCCAAGCGTACTGAAGTCTTATTTAGACTTAGGAAAGGAACTATGGTAGATAATAATGCCTTTCCCTCAACCCACAATGCTCAAACTTTAGAGGCAAAAAAGGTCTCCCTACAGAACAAACTCCGTTCTCAAAGAGTCACTTTGTTGCTGTCATTTTCCTTTCTTCGTATTCCAGTTGAAGAGACAGGCTCCAGACAGAGTGGGGTCTCCATCATGCCAAGCAGTGTGAGCACACAGACTAGAAAATAATCCCTACCCTCAGATTTCTACCCTAAAATGGTGATGACCTGGTTCTCTGGCACTATGTCTATTCCACGAGAAAGGGTGCCGGCACCACATGGGAACTCAGCCATTTAACAGCCCTCTGCTGAGCAGAGGCTTTCATTTACAGCCCCATGAACCCACCTCCACCCCCCCTTTCCCAGCAAGGGATATGTTCCCGTGCTCATGCCCTCTAGCATCATCTGCATCAGGAAGCCCCTCCTGCCCCCTGGGCCCGGGGGAGCCCTGCCTGGCTGCCAGGGTTTTTCTGAGGACCCTGGCTCCCCTTGGCTGGGCGTGCAAGGCACAAGCCCCAAGTACCATCAAAAGTCTCAGCCATTCCATTTTGTCAGACTGGTTGGTCCAGGGTGTATTTTTGAAGCATTAAGGCCATAAGAGGCTTAAAGTGATAAAGTATTAGGATAGGGTTTAAGTACATCTAAGCCTTTGAATAGGATCAAGCTGTGTGCAAGGTACAGGCAGCCTGTGCAGGCACATGATCTTATCTCTCCTGCCCTCATTATTGTAACCCTCTTCATGCTGATAGTGTTATAATAAGTGTAATATGAATAAATAGAAAGAAATATCACTGCACCAGGGAACAAGTCTTCTTCTTTATTGTATCCATGGCATCTATTAACACCTGTATCCCAGGCACCCACTGAGACATGTGCACGTACCCCAATGCACGCTTTGTAGCGCTGACTCCAAGCTCCTCACAACAAATGCAATTCTTTTCCAAACAGTCCCAAAAGTCTGGGACCTATCCTATTATTTACAGTAGGGAAACAGAGATATTATGGAACAGCCCTTCAATAAGATATGACCAGCTAATCCCCTCCCATGAACAAAGTTAAGATGCTAACTCCCGCTTAGCAGCCTACTCTTTGGCTCTGGATAGCTCTAGAGCTGGCCACATTTTGACAGCATTAAGCAATGAGTCAAACAAATCCAAGCTGAGATCTACAAGCTCCTCTCCTCCACAATCTTCATGGTGAGGAGCTGGCAGGGGACCTCAGAGCAAACTACCGGACTGATACTCCCACAGACCAAAGGATGGGCAAATTTTTTCTGGTCCCTGCCTGACATAGGCTCAAAGTGTATCTCCTACTGCAAAACTCCAACCACCTTCACCAAATTTTAGTAGTGCAGGTTGGTGCTGGTCTCTTCTCAGTTGAAGCTGTCCCACTTTCCAGACAGTTAGGGGGTTGTAAGACCGGTAAGGATGGCTCCAAGCACATGGCTGAGGCCATGTGCTTCCTAAAAAAAGGGTACACCTGTATTTCAGTCCTCATCTCTATGAGTGCTCAAGTACTACACAAAATGGCTCTCAGGGAGATGACTTAACTGCAGAGTCTTAGTGCTCCTGACCAACTCTCCTCATTAGAAACTTTTTCTTTTCTCTCCCTGCATCTGGACCACTTGCCCATATACGAGAGGTGTTGCCCTTTCCTCTTCTTGCTGTCTTACACAGGGCCATGAGATGCTCACCTGGCTCCAGAGCTGTGATCTTGTGTGCCTTTCAGCACTTTTACAAATAAAGATGCAGTAAGATGCTTGTTGGGGTAAGTTAGGACAACTGTGTCTTGAATAAGAGACCCAAACAGACACAAATCCTAGCACAGTGAAGAAGCTAATGTGGAGGTTCACAGTGCCAAGGAGAGACCGAGAAAGCTCCACAATCAGCTAGAGGAAAGAGGAAAAGGAGTTCCTCTTAATTTTATACCTAGGAAGAGTACAGGAAAGCCACCAGTGCTGGGTTCAAGGGCATTGGTTCTGCACCTGTGTCAGCATCCTTTGCAGATAAGACTCAAGTCAGACGTTTTCAGAGGAGCCCAGCTCCTGTTGGGTTTTGACACTTTTCAAAAACCCCAGACAAAGCTACTACAAGTGACATTCAGAAGGAAGCCATATGTATGCTTTAAAATGGCTTTAATAAGGCAAAGGTGACGGCAGAATCCACAGCATTCCTGCAAGATGAGATGAGGGCTGACCCAGTGGGCCCAGCTGCCCATGTTGATGCTGAGATAAGGATCGCACAGGAATTCAGAGGCACAGGTTGCAGCATGGTCCTGTTGCGTCACTGCTGCAGAGTGTCCCTGCTCATTTTGCAATCTCAGTGAAGCAAAAGTGCTGCTGCGCACATGTGCCTGCTGGACAAGGGTGTCTGGCATATGCCACGGGGTCACTGTACTGCAGCAGACAGTAGTATGGCAACAAACGCATGGTGACATTGAGGTACGGCCATTGTCTTCTGTGCCATTTCAAAGAGGGAACATGCATCCCTGGGAGAAAAAAAAAAAAAAAATCATTAAAATTCGCATCAGTATACAGAAATGTTGACTCTCATATTTAGCTTTAGCACCAAACAGGTGGTTGGGGTTAGAGAGAACTAGGCCTGTTGCAATAAAAACCAGAGACCAAACACACCATGCATTTTATACATGATAAATAGCAGATGTATTCACTTCACTGCCTGAAACAAATCCGAGGGGGGGAGGAGAATTAACACAGACTGGGCTAAAGAGAGCTTCTCAAAATAAAACCTTTTTTTTAATGGTTGACCAAAGAGAATTTTTTTCTTTTTTGTTTCCAGGTAATTGAAAATCTCTGTCTTTCATGTATGGGACTTCAAAACCTGGGGACAGATTTCTGTTGCCACTCCACAGCCACCGTGCACGCTGCTGTCATGGCAGAGAGTACCCGATGTCCATGGCAGCCGCAATGAGGCAAGGCAGGGTGCTGTCATTGACAGAGGGAGTCTCTGCACTTCCAGGGGTTTGGATTTGACTGAGGGTGGTCCTGACTCTGCCTTTGCGGGATCTCAGAGATGAAGCCTAACAAGTGAATAAACAAATACCCTACAAGGGGTTGGCTGCCTGTAGCGAGGTGCAATGGTGGTGTTCTTCAATTGTGTATTCTCGTGGTTGGGCCATTCATTCAAGGGAGGAGAGGTGCAGGTCAGGTCTTCACTCTGATTTTCACTTGGATTCAAATCAAATTTCCCTCTCTTTTAAATTCACCTCACCCGTCCCTCTTGCAGGAGCCCTCAGAAGCGTACCTCTCCCTCTTGAATATTTCTCAATAAAGAATAATTATTCAATATTGAATTATTCAATTGACCTGGATAATTATTCAATTGACCTGGACAATTATTCAATTGACCTGGACAGGCTGGAGAGCTGGGCGGAAAGGAACCTTATGAAATTCAATAAGGGCAAGTGTAGGGTGCTGCACCTGGGGAGGAATAACCCCCTGCACCAGGACAGGTTGGGGGCTGACCTGCTGGA